>VZTX01025403.1:308360-488714 GCA_013400915.1 Pardalotus punctatus
GAGAACTCATTTAAAGTAATAAATGAACTTAAAAAATAAAATAAACCTAAATATTTAATAGTAACTACAGTGTTAACTTGCTGGTTACAATCAAATACTTCACATCCTTGTGAGAATGAGTTGCCTGTATAAAGCACAGTTCTCTGGTGAAACAGTGTACTCTTGTATTTTCTGAACCTTGAGCAGAAGTTATTCTTTCTTAGAGGCTGCTCCATGCTTCTTGTGCATCCATTAAGCCTTGCTCAGTGATATATATGTGTATATATATACATATATATATATATATAGGCTGGATTTGAATTGCTGCTTTTCTTTCTCTATTTAGAAAAAAATCAGTACATCTGGAGTCTCTGTGGTGTGTTCTTCCCATGGTTGCACAAACAAAACAGCAGCACTTTGCTTGCTTTTTGTTACTTTGTGGGAGTGGAAGAGCTTGGAGTTCACACTTAAGATTACCAGTATCCAGCAGGATTTAAGGATTGCATTTAATTACAGAAATTCCAAAACATCATCAGTAGCAGATTCAGTTTCTGTCTGGGTGAATTGGTGATCATGTGCAGCTATGGGAGGAACTTGGCAGGATCAGCTAACAGCACCACTGGAAATTAGTTGTAGTTGTTAAGCTCTCATGCTTCCCTATGTTATAATTACTACTTTTACTTAAATTCTTCTGCAGTGGCTGCAGTCTTCATGAAGAAAAATAATGTTAGCTGTTCCTAGACCTGCAGTCTGCTCTGAAAGCAATGCCCTTAAGTGTTGGTTTAGCTTTGTTTTCAACATGATATGCTTCTGTATTATACACAGAAAGTTTAGGTCTGTAAATTGGATATGTGTAGGATGAATGCTTTGAAAACATGTTTAAACCGTGCCAGCAGGCTACCAGCTCCGGCTGGGAAAATTCAGGTCCTTGGGAGTGGAAGGCCAGAAACTGCCCTTCAACTTTTCCTGCATCTTCTCTCCCAGTTATGATAAGCAGTGTAATTTTTTTTTTCATCACACAGTTCAAGTTCAAGCCAACAATCCTCCCCTTACATTTCTTAATTCTTTCTTCCTTGACTCTTAAATCAAGAACCCCTTGGGGCAGCAGCACTCTTCATACTTGTCTGGTTTATGATCGAGCACGTGCATGTTCTGGTCAGTCTTCTCCCTGAACAGAGAGCTGTGTCAGAAAGCAAATGCTGTCCCCAGAAATAATATTTGCCTCAAAGGAGCTTGACCTGCTTTGTGATGTTTTTGGAAACAAAATGCAGGAATAAGCGTTACATTGTAAACGAAGTGAGGAAAATAGGGTTGCTGTTTTCCTAAAATAAGAACAGAGCTTTAATACTGCTGAAATGTTTGGTTTACTGGGGGAGGTTAACTTTCCAGGAAGTTGGATGTTGTCTTGACTTGTTTATTTTGGATATTTCCACTAATTGATTGTAATCTAATTATCCACATACAAAGCCAGGCCTCTGAGACAGCCAGTAACTGCAGTTGGAAAGATTTATTGTTATTCTTCCATCAAAGGAGGAGAATTGAGTGGTATTTACGTTTTTAGTTGTGTATAAAGCTGGAAGTGGAGTCACGGAGCTGGAGAAGTGAGTGATGGTTTTGTGTCTGGGAACTATCTTTCAATAACTGTTCTCATGACTCAGTTTATAGGTGCATGTTATAATTTTGAACAAATATCAACAGGGCAAGGCTGATCTGTGTAGAAAATTATGCAAGGGGACATTTCTAATGTATTCTGACATATTAGTCTGTTCTGGATTATTGGTGAGCCATTTTCAGCTTGGGAAAGTGACTACTTTAGAATATTGATGCTGGGGAATGCACCTCTTTCTCACATAGTGGCTCATTTTCTTTTGTATCTAAAAGGTGATCAGTAGAGAAAAGGGAGGTTGGGGGAGGAGGGGATGTTGCTGAATGGAGTGGAACGAGTTACTCATTCTTCAGAACAGCCAGAAGGTAAACTCAAGTGCACTTGAAAAACCATGCTGGTTAAATACCCCACGTGCAGTTCAGCCTGTAAAATACAATGTTTACTATTGACTTTTTAATTGGGGTAGAGAAAGAATCAACCCCTGAGAATGCAATGGGAAAAAATGCTGTGGAGGATGTTAAAAAGTGGTAGTGTAGGCTGTAGTGCTTTGCACCCTGCACAGCCTTTTAAATGTGTGTGGTGTGTCATAGAGAATATACACAAAATGTATATATGGATATGTTCAATATACACATATATAAATATTATGTAAATAAAGATACATATATATTCAAATATATATTAATATAAATGAATAACTATTTGTATATAGGCATATATGTATATATGCACACACATATATATATGCAGACATATATATATATATATATATGTGTTAATACAGGTGTGTAATAAGGACAAGTACAGATATTCTCAAACTGGGGATGCAGCAAGTATTGTGGAAGGCAGGAAAATGTGCGGGAAGCTTTTTGTTTTAGTAGAGGAGGAACAGGGAGTGAAGGGGTTGGTGGGATGATTTACTACTGTACCTGGCAGGACTGGAGCTTGGGTCAGACTGGGAGTGAGATTCTGCTGAGATATATATTTATATGGCAAAGGGAGAAGTGGTAGAAAAAAAACCTATTAAAAAGCTTCTGACATAGAGGAAGGAGAATTTGCAGTGTTTGAGAAATATGGAACAAGTCTGAGGCCGCAGACTATTCATGGAAAACTTGCTGGTTAGAGTATTAATTATGATGTGATTAAAGAAAAAACCTGTTCAGGTATTTATGAAAAGATGAAAATAAGGTAAAACAGGTTGTGGTGGCAAGGACAGGGTAATGTAACCTTTGCAGCCTCGAGGGCTGGAAAGCAGGATGTAAACACAGAAACTAAACCCACCTTATCTTGGTACAGAAAGTACAATTTGCGTCTCCCCTGGCCTTGGATAAAAAAGGCAAACTGTGGGATGCCTGACAGAAGTTGTTCTAGCTACTGATAGTGAAAACAAACCTATGTCATTAAATGAAACGAATAATATTCATCACAAATATGCATCTTGTGGATTCATGGAGTTGTAAATCCACCGTTGAAAAGGTGTTGTGTGGCAAGTCGAGAGTAAAAGAGGAGGAAGCTGAATAAGACTTTAATTTACCAGTGTTACCAGTTGCTGACTAAGACTGTTTTAAGTGAATCCTGGCATATTAATATGAAAACACTGACACAGTGTTGTCTACTAGAACTGCAGAAAACACTTCGGAAATAAGTTGGTTGTTGCAGCTCCCTGGCAATTATTATCTGCTGTTGTGACTACCTAATGTACAAAAATGTAATGTGTTGTGCCAGGGTAGTACAATAGAGGCCTTGTGATAACGTGATAATTTCTCTTCCTGGAAAAACATAATTTAGATCACTGAAATCCGTGGGACAGAGGGACACAGCTAAAATATATCACGCGTTGCTCTCCTGAATAATGTTAATTGGACCTTAAATACGTTCCTAGGTAATGTGGTTGGAACTGTAGCACATCTGTCCATCGTATTTGGGACTCTGATGCGTTCAGCAACCGATGTTCTTTTATGTGTTATGGATGAACAACATATTGCAACCTACTGAAGCCATGGATGGAGATATTACATTTTGAAAATCACAGCTCTGTGCCTGGAATTGAATTACTTGTGTAATATATTGCACAACCTATTGGCACGTTGAATTAACGTCTCTGGAGACCCACAAAAGGAATACTTATTTGGAGAATTAGAAGTCAAAACTAAAGGACTAAGCCTGCTGTAGAGATCAGACTGCTGCACTGAGAAAATCAAAGTCCATGTGTGTGATTTAAACCATGTTTGACGTGCCGGGCTTTGGTTTCACCAGGAGACTCACTATGCTATTTGGCTGTTTTTAAAACCCGCAAGTGTAAATTAGAACAAGCTAATTTTATAATTATTCCCAACAGACACACAAGTAATTTAGTCTCAAACATGTTTATTTTATAAAGACACAATCATTCAGAAAAGAAGTGCTGAGAAACCACAAGTGGTTTGAGCAATAGAGGCTTAGAGCTTTGGCAAACACACATATGTTTAAAATGTGGTAGCATTTGTTTAAAAGCTATTGAGTGCTCTGTCTCTTTCTTTGTGGCTTTATGACTTTCCTTAAAGAGTAATACCAAAGAACTGGGGGGTTGAAGAGTTGTTTTGTTTATGGTGGTATTAGTCATTAATTTAGTTTAAATTCCAGGAAAAACCTCAGTTGTTCAGACTTGAGGAATGAAGAACAGAATCATGCCTGTTTCATATGCTGCTAGAAGAGGGACTGGTCCTGAGACTGAATAGAGAAAGGGATTTAAAAAAAAAAATAAAATTAGTCCTAAATGCTGAAGAGACAGGGGTACCACTTCAATAGCTTGAAGAAGCGACTGCTCACAGGATATAAATATGCTGTGGGGAAAGGGCACCACATGCAAATATGTTAAAATCCAGATTGTAATATTAGCCTCTATAAAAGTCCTTTAAAAGTTGTCTAGAAATGGTGAAGCTCTCAGCAGTTAATGACCAAGGATATCATGGCTCTCACCAGGTCTCTGATAGGCTTTTTGGTGCAACCAGAGAGGAAGAAAGTATTTGACAATGGAGAGAAGTGCTCCACAGTCTTTAGGTCTTACACAATGCATGATTACAATTTTTTTGTAAAATAGTGTGAAAAATAACAATAGAGTTTAGGGGCGGTAAACTGGACTTTGCGAGAGCAGTAAGCTTTGTTGCAGTAAGCTTACAAAGACTAGTGAGTCTTTTTGCTTCTTTTACCAGAAAGATTAAACAAACAACTTTAGCAGGGCCGCAATATGCTGTCAAAGGTGAGTTGTAGCCTGCTTTGCATCTTTAAGGTGTTGTTTAAATAAATCTGTGTTTGCCTTTTTCTAAGCAGTATTTTGTGTTCTGTTTTTGACACAAGTATCAACTTTGAGGGGGGGGAAAGGAAGACATTTATTTTATATAGTACAGATTTAAAGCTTTTTCTAAACTTTTTGTAAGATTTTTATATACAGCTAGGTAGCAACCAGACTTTTTACGTTTCCCATCCTAAGTTGCTAGGATCACAAAACTAATCCTTCATCAGGCAATGTATCATGTGTTAGGTTTGGGTTGTCTTGTTTCTGCCATAAGTTGTTTAGCTGCATCTGAAGCATAATGCTGCTGGGGTTAATATATAAATCTCTATTTCTGTATTTTCAAAAAGTCTTTCAAAATCCAAAAATTTCAAGCCCTGTGCAAAATAGGATGGTATGGTTGGGAAGTCAAAGTGATGTGAGTTACAAAAGATTGTAGTAAATGGTGCTTTTAGATGTCAGACCTTTCTGGCAATTTCCATAGAATTTCTAGTATAAAGTAGATATGAGTATTTTGTTAAGGAATAAGACGCTAGAATATTTATTTTAGTCTTTCAGTCTGGATAAGTCACAGAGATTTAAGGAGTTTTTGGGCTTTATGAAATACCTTAAAATGCAGGTAGAACTTTTCATTGAATTCTAGATAACTTTTTTAATGTCACGTGGTTGTTGATTTTGTTAAATATACCAGGCTCATAGCTTCAGTGAAAAATTAGGTTTTTAACTCAAGGGAAGATATATAGCCCTGATGAGATGTTAGTGGCTTGAGGAAAGGAATTGTTATGAGTATTTATGTCACATTTCTGCATGAACTTACTTTGTGCATATCTTCTACAGTATTTTAATACTGGTCATCAAGTTCCCAGGCCACCTAAAACTATAATTCCAAGCCTTTCTCTGTGGCCAAATGTACAAGGCATTGCTCTCACTGCTTTCTGCTCTAATAGGTATGCCTTCATATTTACATTTCCCATCAGAAAATGTGTGTTTTCAGTTCTTGAGTGCCAGTTTCAAGATTTGCCTCTAAAGGTGGAAAACTCTGTGCAGCAAAGGGTTACGTGTGGTGCATCCTTATTTATGTCCAGCCAAGGGCAGCAGAAAAGGCACCTACTGGGGCACTGGGTGGTTGAGCACCACTGGCTGCATTCTCCCCTAATATGTTACTGTGTGGTTTTTCTGGGATTTTGCATAGTTGTGTGCTGGAAATGTGTTTTTGTCATTTTAGTTGTTAGAAAGTTCTGCCTTTCAGATTTTTTTTCAGTTTTTACAGCAATATGTATGACACACTGCTCTTCTGCGAAGGTTGTAATGTAGATGCACTGTTTTGACATTTCCATCTAAAAATTATTATTTTTTTTAAATACTCAGACATCAAAATCCTCAAATGCCTTCACCTTCAAATTGGTATTTGGTTTGAAATAGTTCCTGAAGCTGAGTACTTCTGTGTTTCCTTCCTGTAATTTTTAATGCTGAAATATTTTATTTACATATTTAATTTTCTGTACATTATTTACAGTGTGTGTTTTCCTATGTCATTTTGATTTCCTTTTTTAATGCCTGTAATACATGTTGCTCTTCTTGAGGTTGGATGTTGGTCTTCTCTTTCGGGAATATTGGTTTAGAGAAATGGGAATGAACGTTCAATATGGTCTTTGTATCCCTTTGTTATGAAAAGCAGATGTAATGGGTGATTCCTACTTTTTTTACTTTAATGGCTTTCAGCTGCATTTAGCTAGCTATGTTTGTTATAAATATCATTCACCAGAAGAAAAAAAGCTAAGCAATTGATATTGCAAAGCTGCAACAACAGAAAGTGTCACTTATTTTCCCAAAGTTGAAAGAAACTGATTTCAGTCTCAAGGTTTCCACAGCAATGTTATTTTTTATTTGAAAATGTACATATCTAAAACACCAACAAACACATGAAACCTTTGAATACTTTATTCCACATACATCTCTGGCATTTATACACATGTGAAGAATTGCACTGAACACTAGTGGTACAAAAGAAAAGAAAGGACCTTAGCAAATGTGGTACTGTGTGGAAAGAGCCTCAGGGCAGTAAGTAGGCATTCTTTTTTTCGTTTCACATAGATGTGAATTGTGGGAATTCCACTTTCTTTTTTTGCATGCCCATCCTTCTGTGCTTTTAAAACGTTCTCACAATGTAAATATTATCAGTGTGGCTTTGTATATAAAGACCACCTAGAGAACTGCTTTTATGAGGGTCACAATATTGACTTGAAAAAAGAAATTTTTTGATTCCTGAAAGCAAAATAAGTCAGTAAAAACACCAGGTAGAGCTTTGACATTTTCTAGTCCTGGGCATATAAATATACATATGCACACACACTGTAGGAATTTTTGAAAGAATGCATAAACCCTAAACAAAAAGTGATGGCAAAAATAGAGATTTAGGAAATTGTTCACATAACTCCATGAATTATAAAATTACATTTTGATTTTAAATCATTACATTCTGCAGATAGTTTCAAAAAATTCTCTGACATCCAGAAAATTTATTTTAGTGGCTTTTTCCCCCTCAATTGCATGTAATAATATTTATGGGTATCACATTAATATAAAGTTCAGCAGTGCAAACCAAATTCACAGTGAAGGCCCTCCATCTGCATGTACACACAAAGAACTTTATACCCAGTTTTTCTCCATTAGCGTATGTGTAGTTAAAAGCTACAATTAAAATGTCATCTGAGATAGGTGAGCGATGAATTTGTTTGAGACTGATCTCAGTCCAAAAGATTTTTAAAAAAAAAGAAAAAAGGATCCTACAGTATGTCAAACATGATGCCTGCTTCTCTTTGGCTGCCAAAATTACCCTTGAAGACCTCATTTAAAATGATAGAGATTTACAGCACTTATGTGCATAGTCAACGAAGGGAAATGAAAATGTAATTACAAGCAGTCATCAAAAGCTCAGTATTTCAGTTAGTTTCAGTTAAAAAAACCAGTTTATTATGAAGTGACATGGTAAAGTTGGTGGAATTTTGTCAAGTCTAAGCTGGAGCTGAATCAGCTGCAGGTAGGAGATAAAAGGCCCAGTCCGTACCCCACTGAAGTGAATGGTAAGCTTCCCAACAGATCTAAGACTTTAAAATTTGCTGAAAGATTTTGATTGTGTGTGATACGATCTTATTTTATTTTTTTAAAAATTTCAGTAATTATTAGAAAAATTTTTCATTTACTTATGTTTAAATAAGAAAAAAAAATATGTTGTGGAAATCACTGTGTTGATCCCAGATATTGGTGCCTGAGCCATGGGTGTTTTGGAGAGTCCAAGAGTGCCTGTTACCTTGTGAGGCCGTGCTCATCAATACTTGTCACTACATCGCGCCCTGCAGCACAGCCAAGCCCTGTGGATTTGAACCAGGTCAGATGTGAGGACTTGCTCATGTATTTGTCAGCCTGGCAGAGCACACAATGATGTATTTATAGCTGCCTTCTACCAGCTGCAGGAAGAAGGATGATACCTGATCTGGCATAAAATCCGCCAAGATACAATTACTTAAATTTTTTTTTTAAAATTTATTTATGTCAGCAGAATGGTTTGATACCTGTTCAGGGTGGGAGTTTTTTTTTGGAGTGGGTTTTTTTTTGGTTCTTTTTTGGTTCTTTTTTGGTTATTTTTGCCATGAGCTTTCATTGCTTTTTTAGGTACTGAGCATCAGGTGCCATCTCATTGAACCACATATTACAATTAGTAATAATACTGCATATTAATAATTTAATAATATTAAATATTTGAACTGTCCTGAAGTAAATTGGGCTGTTTTATGAAAGCTAGTAGTTTTCAGGGTATAATTTGTGGAGATTACTTTTTCCCTCTTACTGGGGGAGAATTTTCCATGACAGGATGTTTTCTCCTCTCCCTTCCCCCAGTCTGCCCTCCCACAAGGAAAACTTGTGGTTTTCCTTGCTGTGACGTAAACATTTTTTGTAAACAGGATTTACACGGTTAAGATAGAATTCTATAACAGGAATTTATTCAGGCATGATACTTCTCTGTTTTATCAGCATAACTGGTGCCATGGTGAACCTGACTCGGGAATATGAGCAAGGTAAATGACAGAAATGTCATAAAACTTGCTACTGGACAGGGAGTCATGGCCTTATTGGAGTAAATGCTTGTGGACCTGGGGAAATCTTAAGAAAGGCTGAAAAGTTGTGTCCTTTTAGATATTTGTTAATATTTCCAAAGTTTGATCAACATGTGGGCTTTTGGTAGACATGGAGTTGGTAAAAGTTTGTTGAAGAGGAATACAGGAAAAGAAAAACCTACAGTTCAGTTCTAAGAAACGGAATGATCATCTGGGAAATGTGTTGGAAAAGGTATTTTAGGGGGGGAAAAGAGAAAATTGTGAGAGGAGATTGTTTCAATTGCACATGCATGTGCACACATGCTGCTTCTTCTGCGTATAATCACATTACAGTCCAAGAGAAAGTGAATAGAAAAGCCTATGCAGATTTCTGTAAGTGATCCCTGCAACATGAGATGAGGGATGTGAAGAGATCTGGTGAATGCCAGTCGGGTTTTTCTGGGTTAAAGGGGAAATTATATTTTCCCTTCTTGATTTTATAACACACTGTCTACTCTGTTTATGTCAATAAATACACTGAAAATAGTCTGTTAGGAGCAGAAGTGTCAGGAATTTCAGAGTACTATCTTGTTTTGCCTCTCAACTTTCAGCTCTGACTCAGGTAACAAATCACTTATATGTACAAATTCGGTAGCACTGAACAGCCACTGATGAAAATATTCATCAGAGAAATACAGGGCAAGTGTGGAGATGTAAAACAATTTGTAGAGCATATTCGTGTTGGTGGGACCATTTCAATCATGGAGTAATTGCCCAAGAACGGTTTTGCACAACTGCTTTCTTACAGTTTTACTGACTGCTGTCCATGAGCAGGAGTTGGATTACTGGAGAGGTTCTTGCAGGGTCTGTTGACAGTAGGGCTGCAAGTAGGCAATATCAGGGCTCGGGCAGGAGAATTTGATGAATCAGATAAATCCCATATAAACTAACAAGCATATCCCTTGGCTGTATGAAAGAAGATGACGGCGTTAAGGTCACGTTAAAGTCCTGAATTGTTTAGGAAAGCTTATGTCTTCCAGCTGGGATACATCACACAGACAGTTCAGAATACACCAAACTTTTGGCTTAACAGAAACACAGAAAGTCAACTTAGGTAATTTTATCTGCTGTGTTCCCTTGGGCCAGTGCTTTGGAAAGGAGAGTAAGATCCGTCATTAGTCACTGTTGCCTCTTGTGAGCCATTAATTTATTATGCTCTTTTATGTCTGCATGTATTTTTGTAAATAGTGCTTAGATTAAAGTTAAGTGTATGTATTTGTAAAAACAGATGGATTGGACTTTCTTTTTCCTCTGAGTAGGGCTGGTAACATTTGTACTCACGTTAAACATCTACACTTCTCTGCTGTCTGTGAAAGGTTTGGTAAACTTAGAAGCAAGACTAATGGTTGGTGAGAAGAGCAAGTTGCAGAAACTCTGATTCCAGTTTTTCTCACTTTTATTTACAAAGGAACAGCCCATGTGTGCTGGATAAATTTAGTAACTTGGTGGAACTTCATATACCCACCTCTGTACTTGCAAAGGGCTTTTGGGGATGCTTAAGTGCTCCTCCATCCCAGGGCTGTGTGTACACAGTCATGAAATGGTCATGAGAGAGCTTTGTAAGAACTCCTGAAGGATCTTTCAAGGAAAAGTATAAATTTAGCGTTGTTGTTTTATTAAATAGTCTTTCAGTTATTCCAGCTTTTGATCCTGTTACAGCGGTGCTTTGTGCTGAGGTAGATAGGAATCTTGGAAACACGGTGTGATGCTGCACAATCAGGTTCTCCAATATCTGTGAATGAAATTGTGCCCTCATTGGAGGGGACGGAGCTGGGATGCACACACAGGCACTACTTGAGCAGAAGGTGAGCTCAGCTTTTACAAATGACATTAAGCACAAGCTACATAACTGTAAAAGTCTTGGGCAAGTTTCACTTGTCTTTAGATGAATCAAATACATTCTGTGGCTGATGCAGTTTGATGATGGGTATTGTCTGACTTCATTATGCCGTAGGCAGTTGCTGTACTACTTCCAGAGTACTGGATTCAGTAAAAAATTAATTAAAAAATCATGAGGAAATCTCACTGTGGATTCTGGTATTCAGCAGCTCTAGGCAAGAAAGGCGATGACATAAAATTAGGATGCATGTTTAGTTTAGTGTTTTGGCAAGGTAAAGAGTAGGTTAACAAGAAAAAGATAGGATTAGATAAACTCCTGGTATAATTTCTTTTTTAGTTTCTCATTAGGTTTTGCTATTGGGTATAGTCAGCTGTGGCATGACTTTATGCATTATGTTTAAAGAGGGGATTGTAATTTGTATTCAGGCTTTGGAGTGAACAACCTTCTGGCAGAGAGAAAGTTCTCTGGAGATGATGGATCCTGAAAGGAGGGACCTCAGGAGAAATCAGGCATGTGGAAAACCTGGCCTGTTAATACAACATGACCTTTTCCATGCTGTGTCTTGGTTCCTGACTGTAACCCTTGAGATGCAGTTTTTTTGGAGCTTATTTTATGCCCTTTAAATGTCACGTTGTCCATCTTTTGCCTGTCAGAAGTGTATAGAGGAGCTTTTGCAGCTTAGCAGTGTCCCACCTATTCCTGTTGCAGTTCCTTAAGTGAAAGGACAAGAGTTGCTGAGGAAGACAACGAAGGTTTGAGAATGTGTCCCTGGAGATGAAAGGAGGGTGGAAGCCCAGGCAGAGGTGCTTTGGCACAGCTGGAAGTTGTCATATGGGTTACCTGAATCAAATGATGTACTGGTGTAACAGTTGGGGTGCCATTCTATGAAAGAAGATAAAATTCTGAGTTAACAGAAGTTTTTCACCCTTTCTTAGCTAAAAGAAAAGCTCATTTCAGGCCTAGTTGCAACATTGCTAACTAAGCATGACGAAGATTCTTTATCCAGGGCTCTGCTTTCTTCTGAGTGGGTTTTTGGGTGAACAGATTTATCCCAGTGTTGCCAGCAAGCTTGTTCCACAGCAAGTGAAGAGAGGAATCCAGAATGTGTATGATGGAGATACTCATACATCCACTGATTCTCCCTGTGGTGTGCATGCTTGCATGGTGTCTCTCCCAGCTCCCTCTTTGTCACTGTACCTGGCTGAATGCTGGAAATGTGGGGGTTTTCCATTTGCCTTCTCCATGAACAGATGGCCCAATTGCCGGCGGTTGCTTTTGCTGCTGTTCTGTTCTTCTCAGGTGCCTCTCAGAGAGCATTCCCAGCTGAGAGCCAGCCTTATGTGCTGCTGAGAGGGTAGTGCTCCAAAGCTGGGGAAACCTGAGAAGGAGACACAGCCTTCCTGCATCTAACAGATGGTTACTGTTTTAAATACAGGCAAGGAAAAAAAAAAAAAAAGAAGAAAAAAAGATTCCTATCTACCATGCAGTGCTGGCAGAGAAGGGAGGGTTTTCCTGAGAGGGGAAGGTGTGTGTCTGTGTTGTCTGAAGGGAAAAGAGGTGAAAAGAGAGCTGAAAAAGAGAAAAATGGATTGGAGCTTTTTCATATCCTACTTAATCACAGTCATATGTCAGGCTGTTTGAGAAGAGGAGGGAGGGGATGGCTTGTTGAAAAGTGTAGCGTGCTGGAATTCTGCGAGTGAGTTGTGTGGTGAGTCCTGTGGCTTACTGCTGCCCTGATGAATAGAGCCTTTCCAGAGCTGCCAAGCCTGAAGCAAATGTGGTCAGGGATTTATTATGAAATGTACCAAACCTTGGCATGGGGCTAATTGCATATAACAAGAAGCGTGCTGGAAACTCAGACCTGAAAGGTGACAAATGCAGAAAGTATTCTATATGTGACGCTGCTGAAAGAGGTTTTGTGCAAGGGAATGTCTGTATGTCTGTGCTTTTTGCTAATGAGCTCCCAAACATAGCCGCATGTTTTTGTGTTAGTAGTTTGGTTAACATAGATGTAGATTTCTTGGTTTGGGTATTTCTTTCACAGCCAACAAAGAAAGAAAAATGGCTATATGGCTGTAATAGCTGAAGTTCTCAAAGCAAGGGCCTGGGTCCTGTCTACAAAGTATTTGATGCACACACCGAAAGAATAGAGTAGAAAGGGATGAGCCTGGATGCTAACAAAATACTGGAGCTGAGAGTTTGAAACTTGCATATCAAAGTTTCAAGAGACAGCAAAAAATAAACTGTAGGCCTTGAAGAGAATGCTCTGTTCAGTATTCTCAGTGGTCAAGTAACAAATTTGTACAGCAAGACTGAAGTTTCTTCAAGTTTGAGAGTTTCCTACACCTGCTGAATCCGCATCCTTTGTGTGTGTAATGCTCATTATCATATTATACAGCACAGACCTGCACCACAGAGGCATTTAATCCAATGAAAAGCTTCTTGCTTCCTTTCAGTGCTTCTTCCTGTTCTTCATGTATATCCATAGATGCATTTTGAAATCTTGTCTTTAATGCCAGATGCAGTTAACCTTTTTCTGTGGCCATGTGGAGACAGAGACTATTGCTTCTGTCTTTGAAAGCCATCAAACTGTCCAAGTAAATATTTCTAAAAATCAGAGACATTTCAAGGAAAGGCAGGAAAAGAAAAACTGGGGGAAAACCACATAGCCAACCAAAAAACACCACAAATGAATAATCCCATGGGATGGATATGGGACTGACTTAATGTTAACTGACGTAGAAGCTAGTTAATAGCGAAACATGTGAGAAATAGAAAGAAATGCTACAAGGTTTTATGCTAATATTCTCTTCTGTCAAATTGTAAAATTTCTTGGCTTTTTTCTTTTTTTTTTTTTTTTTCCTGTTGCTTTTCTTCATAGGAAATCTGCTTCTCAGCATTTTAAAAACTTCCACATCTAACTATAGGGTCTGAAAAGAAGGTACTATCTCAGTTTTCTCCCTGGTCGTGCAAGATTTGCTGTTCAGTGAGGTACTGGGGATAGAGGGACATGCAAAGTACAAGATCCTTGCATAGCTTCGTGAATACATGTACAGCCTTTTTCTCACTTTCCTGTTGTGGTGATGGTCAGGAAAGGAGAGATTTACAAATGAAGCAAAAGAAAGCTCAAGCAAGCAGAAAGTAAGCACTCTGCATGCATTCAGTCTTGTTCCAACCAAAGCTTTTATATGGAATATGCAGTCTAAGGCACTTGGTTCAGTGAATGTGTTAGCCCATAGTAACGTACTGTGCAAATACTAATACAGGCCTGATATGGTGTGCAGAATAAAATGTTATAAAACTGTCCCAGTGTAGAGATTTTTTTTTTCGTATGAGAGGATTATAAGACCTACCAAAGTTTTTATTATTTAAAACATGCAGTAGATATCCTGTAATTTTTTAGATTTATTCCTCTTAAGAACTATTCTTGCTGGCTTTAGCAGCATCACAGAAATGCCATTTTCACTCAGCTGTTCTTGAACCATTTCTTCAGTCTATGAAGCCCAAATAAGACTTGTTTTCTTTGGCATAGAACATACGCGTGTTATATTTTACCTTAATTTTCCATGATAAATAGCCAAGATTTTTATAGAAAGCTAGAAATCATTTTGATATCAAAATGGTGGCATAAGTTTTTTAAAGATGCTGCCTATTAGATTTGAACACATGAAAAGTTCTATTTGAAAGACATTGAATAAAACAAAAGGAATGGAAAAGACCACAGAGTCAGAGAATCTTTAGGTATTTCTAGAGGGCTTCATCTTTCAGGGCAGAATTTGTTGATGGCTATCATACTTCCATCTGTGCAAGTTACAGTAGCTTTTGTACCCATTACAACTTCTGTCCATTAATAGTCTGATCATCCTTGTGTTACAGCTTAGCAGGAAATTGTGCTGGATTCCAGCAGAGCTGAAGTATACTGTGAGTGAAGGATGGGGATGAAGGAAGAAAAACAAATGCAACCATAAATCATCTTAATTTGCATCAGACCATAACTTCTGATCTCTGAAATGTTCCTTCTTGCTATCTTGCTAGCAGTAGTTCAGAACAGGTATGAGTGGGATGCTAAATCTTTCAGTCTCTCACCTGCTTTCCCTGGAAGAACGGGGCAAATGGGATATCCTGTGGGATATGAACTGATTTTAGAATCAACTTTTTACCTAAGTGCAAGTTCACCCCTCTCTTTCCCTTGCCTTAGCGTAAGACTTATACTTAAGGACTCATAAAAGCTGAAATTTTTACTCTGAGCATATTCTCTAATTTTGGAGGCTTCTGCTGAGGAAATTATTTTCCTTCTCAGTTCTTGAACCTAATAAGCACTAAAAAAAAGAAGCATATACAAGTCATGCTGTGATCCAAGCCAAAAATAATACTGAGCAAGTGTGTTGTCATAGACGAACTGTATCAGAAGAGCAATTAATAAATTCATAACTTACAGACAGCATAAAATGTGTGAGATTCTTTTTACATTTCATCTAACAACCTTCCAACAATGTCATGTGACAAATTAATGCCTATCAGGAACATGCAAAGGTTAACATGAAGACTGTAGTAAAGGTAAGATAGGTGTGTGAAGTAGGTGGCTCTTGGCTTTGTGCATGAGGCAAAATTAGGGGACCTTTTATGTCCTAGAACTGGCTCAGTTCCCTCAAAAAGGCTGGAACCTTTAAATCCCTTTCTGGGGTGGTACTCTTACTGCAAGTTCATAGACAATACCAAGTATCTATGTCACAGTTTGCACTAAAACCAGATATACTGCCTGTGACCCCAAACTTTTCCCAAGGACAGGTTAAAAGGAAAGTGTAGGTGACTTAACAGGCAGTTTTGTATGCAAGAATTCTGGATTTTTGCAAGTGTAGCAATTATTGCTTCATAGCTTAATAATTTTAAACATTAATTTCAGATGAAAAGTTAATAGCTTTTAAATTAAGCAACACAAGGTTGTTCCTTGGCACTGTGTTAATGGACTAGAAGCATAAAAATAAACCTACTGTGAAGTTAAAAGCCCTGGAAAGGTGATTTCTGTTACAAATACCTCCTAAAATTGTATTTTAATCTAAGAGCAAATTCTCAATGTCATCTGTGTGAATATTTAATATATCCAGTAATAGACTTATATGTGGGACTGTGGTTAGAGTAGGCCCATAGGCTGGACTTGGATAGTGGTCAGGAATTGCTGTAACATCTACCTGTAAAATGTGATGCTCCAGCTTCCAGCGAGTTTGACATGAGTTGCTCAGGGACGAGAGGCAGCCAGCTTGGTAAGTGCTGCTGGAGAGAGTTTAATAAAAATAGCCGTGTGGATTTCATCTTATTCAAATATCTGGAGGGGAAAAAAGGTTTTAAAAAATAAGTGAACAAACCAAAAACCACAATGCCAAACCCCACGTGATTGCTATGCTAGGACATGAAAGAAGTGCATTTGTTTTCTGAAGTTTGGGTTAGAAAGTCAGGTGTTTATTTTCATGAGTTTAAATTTCATTCTGATTTCTGTTACTTTAATAATGCATAAAATAGAGTCAAGGCACATGGAACATGGCATTTTCCTTTGCTTCTCCCAGACATGGAGGTGCTGTGCAGTTGTCACCTGAAGGGTCAAGGGCCACATGCAGTGGCCTTAAGACACATGGTAAAATTCTCTTGGGCTTCAGTGAGGCACACAAGCAGTGTTTAAAACATCAGAATCACGTGGCTTATTATTCAGCATGTTCTCATACATACTTAGAAATTTAAAGTACATTGTTGTAAGTGGTACTTGAAACAGCCTGCTTGCTCTGTGTGGCATGTGCTGAGCGATGAGCAGAAGCCACAGCAGATCTTGTCAGCTGGCTGAAGTCCTTTTCTGTTGATTAAATATGCACTTCTAGCTATCCTGGCTGAATAAGCAGAGATGCAACAGGGCACGTGGAGACAGGGATTGCTTTGGTTTTTTTTGTTTTTTTTTTTAAATTTTAAATTTTTATTTTTATTGTTGATCATTTGTGCTGATACACTGCCTAGACCAAGGACCTCCTTGCTGCACTGTTTGGGATTCTTTACAATACAAAGTGAAACCATGGGCCCTGCCCTGAAGAGGTCCTAGGAATTGTACTTCTTTGCTCTCTGTAGGGCTGTGAGTGATGTGCAAGTATACAAGTAACCGCAGACTGCCAGGTTGCACTTCTCTCTGTTTTGTAAGGAAAAGCTGGGTGAAGTTCAATGACCTATGTTAGAATCAGTCAGATAAATACCGGCTAATTCACTACAAATATAACTTCAGCTAAAAATGGGGGTTGTTGGCTGGATTTGCCTAGATGACAAGTGATGATGCTGCAGCAAAAACTGCCATGCCAATAAAGTTGCATTTAGATGCAATTAACCATTTCTGCCTTCCTTCTCCTGCTAGGATAAATAGTTAGGGCTTGAAGCGTGTGGCAATGGCAATTTACAGCCAGATGTTTAACCACTGCTGCTGAGGAGAATGGCAGGTTGTTACCATGGGGGCTGGCTGGAGAGGGGCACAGGGGCGGGAAGGAGGCCAGGGGTTAGAAATAACCTGCTGGTGGGGATCATTAGAGCCTTTATGTAAACATGGCTGGAATGAAAACAAGGTGGGTTAGGTTTTTTTTTTTCCTTTGGAGACCTGTATGGCATCCAAGCACAACACTGCAGGCTGAGCAGCATGCTCCCTTTCAGAAAGGCACCACAGTGCAGGAGATCGGGTCTATGAGACTGATTCAGTGCTGGCTTTGTGCACAGCGGCCACTTTCTACCTCAGTTGTGTTTTTGCAATGTGGCTATAAAGGGCAGAAAAAAGAAAATTAAGAAAAGATAGTCATCACAGGGGGGAAAATACCTGGTATGGTAGCAGTGAAGAGTGACAATATTTATCTTTAATTGGAAGGATAGGTTCTTAGACCTTCCTAGGTGTACTAGAAAGTAATAATAAATATAATTAAGGTCTTCTGTGCTTTTTGATTTCTAAAAAAGTTCTCTTAAAATAGAACCATCCTCTCTTCTTAATCTGAAAAGAAATTTAAATCAATATTATTAGCCTGCTTTTGTTTTAGCAAGAGTCATATTTACTCATCTCCATGTTGAGCAGGAGTTTGCATGCTTATATGTCTTGTTAGAAAACTGTATTTTAAGAAATTTTAAGTTCTTTAACTTATGCAGTTCTTGCATGAAGTAGAAATATATTTACAGACCTTTTTGTTTGAGGATGTTCATTTCATGTCCATGGGCCAGCACCTTCATAAACGTGTGCCACATGTAGGAGGCTTGTTGCAGAAGTGCTGTGTGGTGCCAGCGCACACTTGTTTCCAGGAAACCCTGTCCAGAAAGGTAGAAGTTCCTGCACTTCACTGTAGAAGATGTCAATTCCCAGCACAGGGAAGGATCAGACTGTACAGTCCTTTCACCACTTGTTGGGCCATATTGTTTAAGGCCATGGCAATCCTGGCCAGAGATTCTCTCTCACCCATTCTGTTTTGACTTGGGCGAGGTTGCTGGTAGCCCTGGTACACAGCTTTGTAGGATGTTCATGTCCATGCATCTTGCAGTGGTCCTGCCATTGTTTCAGAGGGATAAAATTCCTTATCCAAGTGCTGCAGTGACCTGGGAAGACTCCGTGCAAGTTAGAGGTTTAAACACAAGGATCAACTTATAGATCAGCCTTTATTTCATTGTCTTCATCTTTACATATTTTTTCCCTTTTTTTTTTTGGTGTGTTTGTTTGGGTTTTTTTTTGGTGGGGGGAGAAAGTAGGTAGAAGAAAAAGCAGTTTCAGCAGCCTGAGAATCTGAGTCCTTTCACAGATAGCAGGGCAGGGGATGGATGCCACTCCTTGCTTTGCCTCACAGACAGAGAAGTCCAAAGAGGTTTAAACGCGGTGGGCTTTGGCCAGTTCCCTCAGCATTATAACCTGAGGGGCACATGGCATGTCACACCTGCTGCTTAGCCAAGAGACACTGAAGGGCTTTTCCCCACTGGAGAGCTGGGAACTAAAGCAGCCTTCAAAGCAGGGAAATATGTTTTTAAAGGGAAGAACAAAATGCAGATGTGTGAAGGGTCTTTGGTTTGAGCCCTGTATTTTCCTAGGCTGAGGGTAGGTAGGTAGTGAGGACCACAGTGGTGGTCCATGCAGGAGAAGCTGAAAGGCACACCTTAATGAAGAGCCTGAACTGTGGAGCCAGGGGTATCTGAAGGGAACAAAGTCCCTTGTGTTTTTGCCTGTGTACACAGCAGAATTATTACTGTAGCTTCCTGAAGCATCTGCTCTAATACCTGTTCTAATGTTGCAACAAATAGAATAAGCTTTAGTATCTTTTACAGAAGGTTAAACAGCTTAGTGAAAAAAGAAGAAAATCTTTCTTCTATTTTTCCCCACCAGTGAATCTAAGAGAATTATAATAATCAATGTCAATTAGAAACAGACCTTATTCCATTTAGTGTTTAAGTACTAAATGGAGAATATCACACAGAACTGTGATGTACTGAGCACGTACAGAAATTACTTGGTTAATGAGATGGAATATACACCCTGTATTTCAAACTACATGGGTTCACACAATGCCACTGGTGACCCTGTTATACGCTTGAACAACTTTACTGAAGGTTAAGAAACATTGACCCATTGAAAAAGCTGAAAAGTCCTATTTTTGGTTACAGTCTTTTCCAAGCAGTTATTAACATATTGTTTTTGCTCATGTTTGAAGGAAACAAAATTTCAGCTGCCATAACCACATTAAGTTAGTAGCCAGTTTCTCAGGACGGCTGCTATTGGCATGTGCTCTTGAAAGCTTATTAAGAGAGAAGAGAGCTTGATGCAATTATTACATTTAATGAACAAAATCTTCTGTGGGATTTTGTGCAAACTGTGGATTGTTGAGAACTATATGAAATCTGTGAGAGATGTGAGAAACAGGTCGTATGGCTTAAAATCAGAGCCACTCTTACAGAATTAGTTTGCTTTTCCTCCAGAGATTAACACTTAGAAATTCTGGGCTAGATTTCAAGAAGAGTGAACTCTAACCTGTGCATTTTCCTTTCGTTTGTTTTTCTTAACCTGAAAACAGCTTTAAGAGTGTTTGCAATAAAATGCCAGGAAAAATAAAACAAAATTAAATAATCCATTTCCAAGCTTTGGGAACTACTCTTTTCAATTTATAAAGAAAGCTAAAAATACCTCCTATGCTCAACAGGCATTTGAAGGCTTGCTCAGGCTGAGTTTGTTCACTATCAGATGTGCCCAGGTGTTTTCTGCTTCAGGTGCATGCCCCTGTAGAGCTGCCCTTGCCCTCCCCAATGAGTTTGTGCATGTGTAGCACTTGTGGAACCTGCATATGGGTTAGCACATACACTTTTGTTTGCTGCCTATATAGGTCAGGAGAGCTCCAAGGCTTCTGCTCTTCTCTCCTTCCATCTCTGTCCAGGAAGAAGCCTTGGTCCCAGTGCAAGTGTGATTCATATTTACCACCCAAAGGTTTCTTTTTTTTTTTGTTCTTCGATATGGAACATAAAACTTACAGCACAGAGAATGTTACAGTAATAGCTACATGAACACAAGGTAAGGAAAGCCTTAGGAAGTGTACCTCAAGATGGTGCATTGTCAAAATTTGGACATATTTGGACTCTCATTGAGCTGAAGTCTAATGGCGTGGTAGCTGGGCTAGGTTTTGTAATGAGATGTAATGTGCATTTTAATATGAATATTGTTGGTTTATGCTTTGAAAACTGCACAAACCACTCCTAGGCCTGAGATCATGATAGGCTGGACCAGAAATCAACCCCAGATCCAGAGACATCCAGGCTTGTATACTCAGGCAGTTGGGGGCCTTACATGTATTTCAGCACACATTTCCTGTAGCTTGGATGCAGGTTTTGCTTATTTTGTTTATTAAAATAGCAGAAAAGTAATTTAAAAGCTGTCAGTTGGCCATGCATTTCAAGCAGTTGTTCTTGGTTCCCCATCCTTCTGTCTCTTGGCTGTTGTTGAGGCGGGGCATACAGTTTGTGTCTGGTATCAAGTGTTTTGAGATGCTGAATGTGCTGAGAAAAGGCATGTATCTTAACATACTGCTGCTGTCCCAGGGTTGGGAAGTATAGTAAACATATACATTCAGGTTTTTAAGTGGCTTATTTTAGTTGTTACTGGCAGAGACATTCCTGTGGCTGTAAAGATTTACAGCTCCCTGTTCATTTGTGTTGTCTTCTCTGATTCTTGTTTTAAGGTGTGATTTTGTTCTTGAATCAGCCTAAAGTGTTTGTTTATTTTTCTTCATTGCACAGGCTTCTAGTACACAAGACCTTGAAAATTCAATTGTGTAGAAGGTCATCATATAAGCTACCTTGAGTTTCATTTTTCTGCTTTTTATTACCCTGTCTGAGAGGACTCTGATTCTGGCATCCTGGACATACTGGTTATATAAGCAAGGAGAAAAATCACTGTAGATCTTTCCACTTATGTAGGTAGTGTTCTTTCAGTGGACCTAATATAAAATTAATGCTTTATTTTTGTATAGTTTCAAGGTCAGTAAGCTCCCAGAAGTAAAATGTATATAAAGGAAACCTCTACAGAACAGACTGATGTCCATATCTGTGGTTTCTGAATACCTTTATTGCTGTCTTTTGTCTCTTGGGCTCAAAACTGGAATTCAGCAACAGCTCCTAGTTTGGCCTTGCCTGCCTCTTAGGTAAATTTCTTTTGACTGAAATCCCAGAACTGCCAAAGTTACAGTCTGATTCTGCAGGTTTCTGACTATGTGAATACCAGTTTAGCATTGTACAATAACAGTGCAAAAATTGAAGTAAGTTATACTGCTTATATAGACTTTAAATTTGAAAAAATAAAAAATTTGACTGAAATTTGCATTTGAAGAATGCTGAGGCATTAACTATTGAAATAGCTGGATATACAGGTATTCATTATGAAGCTGGAGATTCTTAAGGAAGTGGAAAAACAAAAAATATAGTCTGCTAAATTTCTCAGGGGACTGTGGAATTGAAAGCTTTTAAACTTTTAATTTATCAGAATTGATTTTCTTAGATATAGAGTTAATTTTTAAATCCAGAGGAAGTCTAAATAAACCCAAGCAAAGTTAACAGTACTTGTCTGAAAAGTTCCTTAATCTCATCTGGTTTAGTTGGAAAGCACTAATGTGGCTCATTTGCCTTTAAGTCAATAATACCTACTTGCATGTTGTCTGGATTTAGTAGCATTTTTCCTTTGGGCAACAAGAAAGAGTCAAAAGAAAGGTTTAATAAAACTATGAGCAACAGAAAAAAGTTGAATTGGATTCACAGCTAGCATGTCTTCAATTAGAAGAATCTGTTTGCTTTTTCTGTCTTAGAATATATAACTCTTTCCAACCTTCATTCTTAGTATGAATCATGCTGCACTCCATAGAGAATCCTGTTTGCTTCTTGATAATAACTTGTAGCAGCATGAAAAGTATCTTTAGACCGTTAGGAGAACACTGTTCCATGCCCAGCAGCAGTTTGGATACTGAGGATGCCACTCCTGGATACAGGTCCACAGCCATTTTTTGGTGTCAAGGATTAGTTTCTGCCTCATTCCCTCCAACTGCGGGTGCTCATTCTCACTACTGAGCTGCTCCAGTAATGGAGGCAGCTCTGCTGGTGGCATGGATCCAAGGGTGATGGGGAGGAGGTGGGATGGGGCAGGACACTCCTCAGTTCCATTTTCTCCTTGCAAACCTAGACCTGTGTCTGAAATGTCAAAATGGATTGCTCACAAATGTATCTCAAAATCTTTCAGTGCACTTTTAGTTTAAAAGATGGCAATTCTTCTAAATTGGAAAATGCAGCATTTTGCAAGCGAGGTCTGTCAGAATTTCCAATTTGCCACCACCAGAGAATGGCAACTCAAAATCTCTCAGGGGTCATGCTCTTATGTTTCAGTGTTTTGAGTTACTGACTTGCACGGTAGCAGATACATGACTTCAGACACCTGGTTTAGGCACTTTTCTTTCTGCCTTGGTGCCTTAGCCGATCATATGGGCACAAATCAGGCATGAGACTTCTCATCGGGAAAGGTCTGTGTTGAAGGTGTGTAGGGACAATATTTGCAAGTGGTTTAGTTAACACAGCTGGCACTGTGCCAGCTTTCCTTAACTGCATCTTGGGTGGGACAGAGCTGCTTCTAACTTACGACAATTAGGATACGGTTCTAGCATTTTTACCAAGTACATCTACTCTCCCCCTCTCCTAAATTTTGATTAAAAAAAGGAATTTCTGTTAGAATTTAACCTCTGAGTGACCTCTTCTCTTTTAAAACTATTTAATTGGTTGTGTACAGGCAAAAATTTACTTGGAATCTTTTTATTTTTTATATCATTATTTCAGTGGGAAGTGTGGTGCTTGTAGGAGTGCATCATATGGTGTGACAGATGCTAAATGCAGTGGCTCTGAGACCCCTCTGTTCCAAAGACATTTTCTTATTTTGAAGGAGGAGCAGTTTTTAGCAGATGTTGTTATAAGAGCAGGACTTCTTCAGCATTGTGGGCTGTCTTGTTTGAAAAGAGTACTCATTTAATGAAGGAATAATTTCATGGATAGCTGCATCAATGGGCAGATGTTATACAATTCAAAAATATCATCTGTACATGCTTGGCACATCACAATTAATGTTGCAGGACTTGAGACTATTATTGTCTCCCTAGAGGTAATATCAATTAAGAGGCTAACCACAAGAACAAGGTCAGACTCCACTTGGAGAACTTGTTAGAATAAATAAATTTTTTTGTCAGAATTTCCCTTTTTTTCATGTATCTTGATAAGCATATTAAGTCAAAAGTGGTTTGTGTACAGCAAAGCATCTAAATCTTTGTTCCTATGTTTTTTTGTGAGCACTGGTTGTATTTGGAGAACATACTGAACACTCGGACTGCAGTAAAATTAAATACAACAGGACAGGCTGTTGCATTCTGTGTGTTATTAGCAAGGTCAGCTAGTGCTGATATATCCTTTCTTACAAGAACCACTTTTGCCACTTACGTGTTACTTCTTCCCTGTGCTTTCATTTCCCTGGACTTCACTGGTATTCATACAGTATATTTGCTTAAGGGAAGACAAGTCTTGCAGCATGGCTTTCACCTGCTGTTTTCTTGCAGCCCGGTTTCATAAATCAAATGCATTGTGTTGCCTAAAATTGGATAATTTCTGCTATCTTCTGAGGGATTCAATAGATAAATTCAATGGCATTAGTAGAGTACAGTTCTGCCAAATATTGAGCACATTTTGTGAGGAATTCCGTGCCTTCAAATCTCTTGACATCCAGAACAATTAAACTCGTTAAATCTTCACTGAACAGCATGCCAGAAGAATATATTTATAATATATGTAGAGAGTTTCTTGAGATTTCACTACTTGCAGATAAGCAGAAAACCTGGCTTTTTTAAATTTTATTTTAAAAATAAGAAAAAAATAAATCTTGACTTCTTCTCTCAGAAATTAAGAATGAATTGTATTTTCTTCATCTTTTGCTGGATCATATAGTCTTTACAGAATTAAGATGCAAAAAATTTAGTAATAGCAGGATGACTTGTCTACAGAAACAGACTTCGCAGACTTTTTGGTTTTCACTTGTGATGTCTGTAATTTTTTCATTATTTTAAGATTTCCATAATATTTTGTTTTCCTATAGAAACATCTGTCCCCATATTTCATAAGTATGGCAGCTTTTGCACTGGGAACCATTAATTTTGATGCAAACATCATAACCCAAGCATTTAAAATGATGACTTTTGTTAAACAAATTTAGGAAACAGTTGCTCACAGCAGGAGGTCCTCTTTAATATGTGAATTATAAACTGGGAGGTCTCTTTTCTGCTCCAGTTTTTTTTTTTTTCTCAAACATATTTAATCCACAAGATTAGAAGGTTAAAATGAATTCTTTGTACATTGGTGAAACTTGAGAGCACTGTCAGGGAGTGAAATTATCCAGAGTATTGTCAGTACCATGAATTCAATAATATGCTTTTTGTAAAGCATTTTTACAGTACCCTGTTCATCTTTAGTGTTTCCTCACCAGAGATTTCGGATTTGGATGTGCATAGTTTCTCATGATTTATGCCAAAGCGATTTACGCCCAGGGAAATCCTGTAGTGCATCTAAGGTGAAAGCAAGTTCCATTGTGTGCTCATCTGATGGAGAAACATTGGTAGGTTGGACAAGGTGGCTTTTGTAAGGCTCAGTTTGTGTAAAACACAGTGACAGGGAGTGAGCAAACCTCAGCTGGACACAGACTGGCAGTCAGTTTCTAGGTTGGAGCCTTTTTTTTATAGATGATACAGGATGGGGTCCACTGCCTTTCAGGTACGTAATCCTTGGGCCATCCTGGAGCTAGGTGAGATGTTTTTTGAAGGAGTGTAACCATAAATCAGAACTTCTGCTTGAGATCTTCAGTGCCAGTTCCATGTATGTTCTGAATTCATCATCAATGCACACTATGATTTTTTTTGCCTCTGGTTTTCCTTATGTTGACTCTCTTCCAGCATCACATTGTCCTGCTGCCAGTTCTGGCCAAAGTACTGTTATTATATGATGCTTTATGCAGACTGTTGACCAAGTTCATACAGAAAAGTTTGAGTATGTTTATAAAGAAACATATTGTCTAGGTTCTGTGTGAACCTTTAAGACTGCAAAGTAGTCTGTAAAAAAAAAAAAAAGGCAGGTTATTACTGAATTCAGGAAGTGAAAAGAAATATTCCATCTGCTAAAAATGCTAGTGTATGTATAAAGACAGGATTTTCACAAAAGCAGTAATTCTGCTTTCCAGTGAATCAGGGCAGATGTTGATAGTAATTACAAGCTCCCCATGTGTAGTGAACTGTCATATACAGAGGGTAAAGTGGACCATGAAGCAATGGCTATATATCGCTTGTTCAGTAATGGTTATGCTATTATGACATGAAGAGTTGGAGTAATGTAGTCACAGGCCACCCAAGTTATTCAAAATCAAAACTGCTTTTCAAGATACCTGCACAGGCAACATTTTCCTCCAGCACTGGGATACGAGGTGATACCAGCTCATCTGAGTTTATTTGATTTTCCTAAACAATTTTCTCATTCTTCATGTATTTATTCCTTATTTACTCTCTTCATTACTATCTGTATCAGGGCGAGTAGTAGATTATGTCTGCATCATGCCAGCTGGAAGGGATTTAGCATTTTACTTTGTGCAGGGCTAAGGTCCCACATTTAAGTGAGGCTTCATTGACACTACAGCTTGTCTGTATTTTTTGGCAGTAGTTATTTGTTTCAGTGGTTAGTGATGAGGATGTTACTCTTGTCCTAGAGGATTAAATTTTGCTGTAATTTCTGAAAGCATTTCCAGCACCTGATGCAGGCAGTGCTGTTGAACAAACAGAAGCACAGCAAGATTTGTTTTATTGAGACACTTGCCTGGCAAGCTGTTTATCCTGCATGTGATCCAGCAGGCATTGTACAAACTTTGACAAGCCCTGTGTGGTTTTGATAGAAGGGAAAGCAGTGAAGTGCCTGAGCAACTCTGCTCTGACCTTCTTACTTAATCTGGTTGAACAATTTGTTCCTACAGCTGAATTTCTTGAGCCATGCAATGTTTTATTTCTGATCTTTTTCTATTCAGTACTGGCCTTTCTATCAGTTCACACTGCCACCTGTCTTCCTGTCTGGTTTTGAGGTCTTTCCCTGCTGTGTTTATTTCCTTATCAATACTGCTCCTTTCCAATCTGTATTTTCAGTCTGTGAGTATGTAAAGGAATTGAGTAAACTCTCATTTCAGTGCTTGCTCATTTGCAAAGGTAATCCACTTTGCCTGAGACTTGCTTGCTTTTGCTTAGCATATGATTAAATTTGACTTGGATATCTTCCCTGAGATCAATTGCTCATTTTAGCTGTTGTTTTTTCCCTAAGTGTCTGGGGGATTTTCGTTGTTGCTGATTTTTTTTCTTCCCCTGGCTTCATATCACTCACATGCTACCAAAGCAGACTTGACATTCGAGTAGGATAATGTTATCAGTTTCATGTTGCACTGTACTGAGCACATTCTACTTCATTCTCCTATCAGCAACAACAAGTCAAGCAGTTTGTAAGTATTTGAGACATTGCTGCACATGAAAGAGAAGAAGGGTGTGCCTTTTTCTCATTTATTAGTAAAAGTAAAATCTTTTCACTGTTGAGGCAACACTAATGTTAACTTTCTTTTGTAATGATTAAAAATACAGCTGTTGCCTAAAGTTCTTACCTTTTAACTTCAAGCCCATTGGGGTTTTGTCTTCTTTATTTTTGGGTCATTTGTACAATCAAAGCAAGTAAGACAGAAGAATTTGTCAAAAAAGTTGCCTGATCCCTCTGTATGTCACAGATCATCCTACTTCCTGCACTTAGCCTGTATTAAGACAACATATTTTATGTGACTAATGCAAATTTGTACTTTGCCATTATATATATTCTGGAAAGATTTTTGATACTTTAGCTCTTGATATCAAGAGTTGAAGAATTCAACATTCCTGGCCTTGGTAATTTAGACAACTGAGTAATCATCCTTTCCGGAACATCTGTCCATAGCTGAGGGGCTTTTTTATGCCTTCATCAGCTGAAATAGGATTTATATTTTTTTCCAATGGAGGCACTTAGGAAACTGCAATAAAATCTGTTCCTTCAATGTCTCTAAGTTAAATAAATTGTTAAATAAATATATATAAATCTTTAGTAAGCTAATCTATAGCTTACTATAGATTTTTCTTGTGTTATCTCTGGCTTTAAGTTGTCATTTAAAGGTGGAACATAGATTTCTAAGCTGATTTTTATGTCAGTAATGATGTGCAGAGGCTTGCTTGATACAGATGTTACTGGTAGAGCCTGGATCTACATTGGTGATGAGTCTCACATCAACCACTCTTTTGAATAGGTGCTTTTTAGTTCTTTTTACCATCAACTTTTTTGATCAGAATTTTGGGTAGTACAAAGTGAAATGGCACAGAAATATTGATGTTCTCAATTTGTAAACCTTTATTTAATCTGATAGATTTGCTATGCTCATCAGAGGATGAAAACCATTTTATTTCCCTAGATCTATTTTTCATAAATCCATGATGTCTGGCATCAATGCAATAACTGTTCATTGTTTCTGTATCAGTTGAATCCCTCAAAAATCCTTCCTTTCCTTCCTGGATGACGTTGTATTATGCCATGTGCTGTCAGTGCCCAGCAAGAAGTGAACAAGTGGTACCTCCTTTTCCTGTTGTAGTAATGCATTCTCTTGATTTTCTAGGGCAGTGTACAATTAAAGACTATCACGGTGTGATGAGAATGGCACTTCTGTCTTTATGTAACCTATGAGTAAGAAACTTAATGCCTCAATGTTGTTGTTAGATCATGTCCATCTTGTAATGCTGAAAACCACTGTGCTCAATGCCCTTCAAAAAGACTGCAGCATTAGTATGCACAATCTTTTTCTTATCTCTAGCTCCACTATTTTTAGCCTTACTGTAACTCATCTAAGCCCCACATAGAAATTAAGAGAGTCGAGAGTGTTTGTTGTCCCAGCCCTGCATGTCTAACACTTGTGCCTGTGTTTCCTGCACAGGACTGAAATCAGGCCCCTACATGATGGCCCATGTGTCCTCCTGGTCATCTGCATCTTGATCAGATGGGGGAAGGAAGAAGCTGTAACTGTAACATGAAACACCCTTCCTCTCTTCCACCGCCAACTAAACGTCTCTCCAACATGCACACTCCTTTTCCTCAAACATTCTGACTTTCCACACCTGTAGCAATCCTACAGAAGTTAGTGTAGTTAGTGAGGCTGATTCTTTCATTTTATTCTGTTCACTTTTGAAATCCTCATTCATGTGACATTCTAAACAGTCCTAGCAGCTGACCCCAGCCTTCTGCCAGTAAACCATATTGCCACAGGACCTTTTCTCTGTAAGGCTTCAGCTGTGTCTCTCTTTTGCCAGGTGCCAGAAGATCAAATTCCTGATTTGCAAGCGCCTGGTAACACAAAGTAATTTAGAAGGGGTAGCAGTGGCTGTCGAGGAGTGTCTTAGGAAACAGAAAGTTTTACCAGGTCATGTGGGAACAAAGTTCACGTAGGTACAGATTTTGCAATTATAGAAAATGGAAATAGTCTATTTAAAGAAAAATAAAGGTTTTGCATATTTGAACACTTCTCAGTGTGTTTTCCTTTTGACAGCATGACAGTTTGTCAGTCCCCTTTTCTTTGGTGCTAAAATTCTAGGCACAGAAGTTTTGCCTTCTGATGTAGCTTAAGGAAATCTTTGAAGTAAGGTACATTAGCATGTAAACTTTGGAACTCTCTGGTTGTTCTTGGGTCGGGATAATAAATGTTTGTTCAGGTGCCCTGTCTTAGGAAGTGAGTGTTTTCTGCCTTGTCACAATACATTAACTATTGTGCCGTATATTCATTAAAACACTTGTCATATTTTTTCAAACCTGGGCTTATTTCTAATTTCTGTTCCTCCAAATTATAAATTTTGAATGTTCTTTTGATCTTGCCTCCTTTAAGTCAGAATCAAAGTTTTCCTTGCATGTATATGAATGTCTTCTTCCCTTGGGGGGATTCCTCCCTGCCTGGCAGAGGACATGGAAATGGATCAATCATCTGTCACTTAACAGAGTAAAAGATTCCACGGGTTTTAATGCTTACCAATTCTGATAAAATGCTTGTTCCAGTTGCATGGCAAGCATCCATGTTTGGTGGCTGGTGTCTAACAAGTGACGTGGCCAGCTTGTACCTGGGCAGTGAATGTATGTACTTTGTGTTTGGTGTATACACAATAGGTTTGATATGTAGATCTTTTTCTTATCAATTACACATACATAAGCCATCTGTGTAGTGATTGTGCATTAAGTAAGGTGCAAGAGCTGCTCTCCAGAACAAATGGATATTTTTATGTTGGTAGGGGAGAAAGAGTGTTTTGGAGAATGACAACACACTTAAAGTAGCTGGATTTTATGATAACCTTGAATTTTGTAAGCAGAAAGGGTATGAACGGATACTGTATGCCAAGAGAAGTTTTAAAACTGCATTTTCTTAGAGAACTTTCTAGGGAGAGATGATATTTCCTACATACTGTAAGTGTGGTTTTATATAGGATTTACTTTTTGGCTTTAATAAGATTAAATAGTGCTGGGAAAAATCAGTGTAAGAATGTTCCACAATAGGAAGTCTGTAGGATGTGTGTACAGGCCAGAGGGACTCATCATTTGCTTTTTTTGGTTCTTCTGCATTTAAGTGCTCATTTGCAATATTGCATTAATGTAGGGGCTTGGAGTGAATTATAAAAGGAGTAGATAACAGCTTGCTTTGGCTGTAAAGCTGCACTCTCATTTTTTTGGCAGTAGGTAAAAGGGCTGATTAGGAGAATGTACTTCCTGTATTTTCAAATATAAACCAGATACTCAGTCATGAAAATGTCATTCATTGTTTCATTGTTTTCCAAAGAATTTTTTTTTTTGCCAGTGTGAAATTGTAGTTTGGGTGGAAAACTGGGTAATGTGTTAATTCTTATGCACAAAACAAGCATCAAGAAAAGATGATTGTATTAGTTTTTTCCCCTTCTTCACTCCCTCCTTTGATTCTGATTATTTCTGGCTTCAAGCAGATGAGATCCCCTAATGACCATATTAGTGCTTTTAATCCTTCAAAGCAGGAGTGAAAGTGCAATTACTGTACATGAATATCAAAAATACTTCCGTTTAAGCAGTGTTTTTGATGGTCCAGATTTCATATAATTTTTAGAAATGAAGGTATAATGTACAGCTGTGGGTGGTCCATATTCTGATTGTTGATTTTTGCAATTTTTTATGTGATCCATTTGAATGCTTAAATTGTTGTTCCTATTTAGATGTGAAAGTTCAGGGGTTTTCCAGATACAGCGTGTAAATACTTTTTTTCTGTTGGTGTTCTTCTCTTGACCCACTTAGAGCCACTGCTGTGTTTTCCTCTGGTGGTTATGGTGACTTTGAATATTTTGGAGAAGAACTTCGGTAAACAGGCAAAAAATATATTCTGGTGATAGTCACATTCTGCCAGTGATGTTGTGCTGATGACTTTTCTAAGGGAGTTTTGGATGATGTGGTAGGTAAGGTGTCATAAGCAGAGGCCTGCATGTCCATGTAATCTGTTTTCTAATGAGGCTCTGTGAAGAAGTGCTTCGGTGTTCCCTGTGGCCCTGTAGCCTGTTTTCCAGGCTGTATCCCGATTATCCAGTGTGGCTGACCAGCACATCCCAACACAGTGCTGTGTTCGATAACCACAGGCAGAGCTGCTGGATTCATCCCCATTCCCATCTCTGTAAAGCTCTTCAGGGTGGGGGTCCTGCCTTCCTTCCCCTGTCTGGGAATGGCAAATACTTGGTACTGCAGGAGATGCTGGCAGAAAGATTTTGCTTCAAAAGAAGGGCTGTTACTTTTGTACATAATGGAAGAAAGGAGAGGTAGAATGACCCTCAGTGTTACGCACCTCCTCGAGACAGCCTCACACTGCCTTCCACCTAGAGGGAGTTGAAATTGATAGTGCTTTATCGAAGAATAACTCATCATAGGGACATGCAATGGTTCTGTCCCAGCAGCAGGCGTGTGTCCCTGTTGGATTCGTGTTGCACACATAGCACAGGCAGCTTGCTCACCAGGCCTGTCTTCCTGCTGGGCTTCTGGCTGGCTGATGACCATCTCCCCTTGCCCCTGGTGGTTTAACACACAAAAGCAGCAGAGAAAAAAACATCATATCAAGGTTTGCTCTATGAACTGTGACTCGATGCAAACTTTCTCATGGAAAACAGCATCCCAAAATCTCATAGTGAGGCCTGGGGCTACAGGAGCCTGTGCGCTCGGGCCTGCTGTCTTATGGGAGCTGAAATCTTTATATTGGTGTACATGGCTCCTTGAAACTTTTTCCAACACAAGCCTGTAGTTTCTATTAAAGGATTTTATGGGGCTCCCTGCGCATCATATCTTGCACAGCTTACCATATTGGCTCTTAAAAGTGGCTTTGAATACAATGCCAAGGCCCCCCAGTAGCAGCTTTACAGGCTGCCGGCGAGCTGGGAAGCCACAGTTGGCTATCCCTGCACTAGCGGAGTCCCTTGCTGGCTTTTCCAGCTAAAATGATGAAGCATCTGTTCTGTCTAGTTTAATTAGACATGACTTCCTTCCTGAATAAAGCAGGGAGCTCTGCAAAGCGCTACAAGTGCTTGTTCCAAAGTACCTCCTTTGAAGGAAAAATGGGCTCTAATCAAATGCCAATGTCTAATGCCCCTCTGTACCCACTCAGTGCCTGTAAAGGACGTCCTAAAAATGAAAACAAAAGCTTCATCATCAAGGTAGTTCCTGTTTCTTTCAGGAACCCTGGCATAAAATTGTTTTTTCTTGCTTTCAGTTTTGCAGAGTTTCTAAAAAGCCATGAATCTAAATACTTTGTGAGGAAATCTGATACTCGTTGTCTATGCATTGGCTTGTGTATGAGTGCTGCTGAAGGGGTCTCCTAAACCCATTCGTGCTCCTGGATCATTAGATCTGGAATAATGTGCTCAGAACCTTTTTGCCACTATTTTTAAGATCCAGGTAGATGCTGCAGCCTGTAGCAGGTGATGGCAGCTCAGAGGCAGGGTGCTCACGGGCAGCACCCGTAATTCCACTGTGCCTGCTTGCAGGGACAATTTATGTTCCAAGTTTTGTCCCAGGCACTTGCAGGATGCTATCAAAGTGCAAAGTGACCTCTGGTAGCCTTAGGACAAATCCAGCTCTTTTTAAGTTGGATATGAGGGCAAGGGTGTCCCACTCCAAACATTGCCACTTAGAAGAAACCTTTTAAGAGGCACATATTGACAGATAATGCAGCTTGGCTTCTTCTTCTGCGTAAGTTATTTCGTGCACAGGGAAAACAAATGTGTAAAACCTCAGCATCTTACTGCATAGTCATTTTAAAAGTGATGGAAGGATGTACCAACAACTGATGAATCAGGCACTTAAAGCACAGCTTGGGGTTTTTTAGCAGTGATGGGGACTGAATAATATGTATTTTTGTTCAGGAGGCTAAATATTAAAATAGGGAAATAAAACTGAATGACATACAAATACACATTGTTTTTTTCCCCTCAAGAAACAGAGTTAAAATTCATCTCCTTAGTAACCCCCCTTGAAAGATTAGAGCACTGAAGAAACAAACACTAGATAAGCTTTTAATATTACAACATTGTCTGGCTTTTTTTAAAGGAAGAAAGACACCTTACAGATTCTATGCAAGTAAGAAACATATGAGAGAAACTTCCTAAATGAGAAGTTTGGTGCTCTGCTTAACTTGTGGCTGAAGATAAAAAGCCTCAGGGAGACAGGAGAGGTTCAGTAGAAAAAATTCTAAATCTAAACAGGCTTCATTACTAAAGAATACTTGAAAATTAATAGTAGAGTTTTGAAGATGCTGCCAAGGTAAATTCTTTTCAGTGTAATTAGTAAAGAAGGAAGGAAGTGTTCAGTTGTTTGATGCACACAATCTGCCAGTGTTTTATTTCTATTTTATAAGAATTTTCTTCTTCACATTTCTGCAGTTAATACTTGGAGGGAGGAAAATACAGAAAATAAAAGTCAGCATTGAATGGGGAGGGGCAACCTTACAAATAGGGCTGGAATGTATGTGGATGCTTTCAAACAGAAAAAAGGGGATAAAGGCAGGCAGGACTTGATGGCTTGATTTAGACCCAGAGCTGTGTTTTGAGTAGTTTGTCCATCACAAACCAGTCCATAATTGTCTGTGCTTTTGGTTACTGGTTGTTCTCTAGACCAGAAGAACATGTCATAGTGCACTTCCAGATGTGACTTCCCAGACCCAAAACACTTCAGTGAGTCATAAAGCAGGGTGTCAGTAGCCACGTTTTTCAAGATTGTTATGTTCAGGCAAGAACATGGACTGGAGTGTGCAACAGTCTGCTCCACAGTGGGATTGCAAAACTGTTGGCCCTAGGTTCTTGTGAAGTCTGTGTAGGAAAATGGCTGGAACCTGAAATCTTGCAGCTCTGTCATGTCTACATGTTTTCCAACTTCTTTTTCATGCAAAGGCTGCAGGGGACACCAGCCAACACGTGGCTTGTGTTATTTTTGGATTATTATTGTTAGGATTTTGCATGTTGACTAATGTGTTACTGCTGTGGTGTATCACAGAAATAAAATACGGCCTTGTTTTGACAGGGAAATGTATGTTACAATTTCCTTGTGATGTATTGCACTGCCTTATTAGTTTGATATTTTCCATTAATGTGAATGGGCAGAGTAAAGCAGAATAAGGGAGCAGAAGAGATGTTCATCTGCCATGAATTTTCCCGCTCCTTGAAAGGCTCTCATGTCCCCTACCAATTAGCCACCTTCCCTGTGCTGCGTGATGTGCTGCCCACTCAGAGTTTAGCTGGCAGTTCACACGCAGTTTGTTCCCCTGCAAGCAGAGCAGCTCCACCAGTCTTTCCAGGCTGCCCTGTGGGTTTCTTGGTTACCAGGCTTGGGAAACTGGAGTGTGTTTTTCTGGATTTAGCCAGATATAAAGATCCAGGCATTTTCAAGTAAGTGTGATCCTGCCTATTTTCAAATTAGGAAGTTTATTTGAAACAGTATATATAGATTGCTTCATTGTTTTGAGGTGTTTTTTGTCATGATTTTTGATATGTAAGCACTCAAATTTTATATTCACTGCCAGGTTTGCTGAGGTTTAATTATGTAAGTAATTTATGGGCTTTACTAGGGATGGAGATTTATGGAAACAAAAATTTATGCAATTAGATACATGAGTTTACTTGTATTTAACTTTTAGAGTGATCAACTTTAGAAGTTATTTGAACACTTGGTAAAAGTTTTATGATGATATGGCTGTATTATGATTTTCCAGTCAGTTTCACTTTCCCTGCATTGTTTTGTTTGCTTGCCTGTTCAGTTTTTGGTCTGATTTTATTCAGTAGGAGCAGCAATGATCATAAACAGTAATTTCTATAAAGAGCTTACATTACTCTGTTAAAAACAAAACCTTACTCCTCAAAAATAGTCTTGTAAAAATTCCTCTTTAAATAGAAAGTTTGAACAGCTGATCTTGATAGGTCATAGAGAGCAAATGTATTACTTAGGGGACAGGGTTTTACTTCTACGTCAGAGCAGTGTCTCATGCAAAATAATGCTCAAGATGTGGCTGAGGCTGCTCGTGTTGTAGCATTAGACCAGAAGCACACACACCATTGCCACTGGAGGCTGAGGTTTTAGATGGTATTTGGAGTTGTATTTCAGGGGACAGGTGGAAGTAATGATGACAATTAGAATGCCTTTGATGCCGCATTTAGCAAGTGCTCTTTTACTAAAGTGGGCAGATCAAACAACAGGAAGCAGTTCCCTCACTTGTAATACGAAGCTTGGCTTTGCAGCCAATGCTCTGTCCGAAAATCTGCTTCTCTTTTGCAGGGAGGAACTAAACTGTTGCTTTCCCTGCTGCCCTATTTCCCCTGGTTTTCCTGTTGGGTTTGCTCCTCTTTGCAAGTTTAATGCACGAAACACACATGGAACCGAGTCAGTCCAAACCTGAGGCACATCTCTACCACACAGCTGAGCAACCTGAAAGCCTCCTGCCCCTCCTAGGAAGCTTACATCTTGGATGTGCTCAGGGCAAGTGAAGTGACTTCCCAAATTAGGGAATTCTGTCTCTGAATTGGGGGCCATTGCATTTTTGTCCCCATTAATGATTTTCTCCTAAACCCTGATGGTTCCCACTATGAATGTAACCAGATGGCACTGGGTGGCCCAGAACTGCAGAGTTTTGCTGAGCACATCTGTCAGAGACAGCAGAAGTGTTAACTGATGTTCATGCTGGTCTTTGAATGGCGGCTTTCATTGTCTCAGCTGACATTTAACAAAGACCATTCTAATCATCCTCCATTTAGTTTGGTGGCTAATAAACACATCAATGTCACAAAAACTATGTTTGCTCATAGTCAACCTTCTCTAAGACACTGAGAAAATAAGCACTGAAAAGTAAGGACATCCTGCTTGTTCAACTGGTTGACTGTGGTCTAGTTAAGAATTACGCACCTGCAATTATCAGATACAATAAATCTGTGCTATAGACCTGAGTCCCTCAGTTATATATGCCCTTTAAAACAGGGACCCCCATGGGAGGTGTCTCTTGCTTCCACTGACTTGTCATTTGCTGTCTTTTGCCACATTCTGTGCTGTAAATCTAAGTTACAAAAAGAGAGATGAGAGAATACCAATTCTGTAAAGTGGATGGAAAGATTGGTTCCGTATGCGATACTTTTTATCTTTTGTCTTTCTTGTGACTAAGAAAACAACAGTAGAGGACATAGGAAATGTACCTGAGTTGTGTACATATGGATGAGCTGATGTTTGCAGTGACTTGGAGTTGTGAACATAAACTGGTATGTGCCATTCAAGTGTGAGTCTAGCAGTTCTGTCTTTTTTTCATGCTTTTTTGTATTGCAACTATGTTTAACATACCATGTTTTGGTTGAGGTGCAGCTTTGGATCCAGTAATGTGACCTGTTACATCTTCGGAACAACAAGGGTTGGGTTTTTGCGTTTTCATTTTTTTATGACATGGAAAGGCATCTGCCAATTAGTCTGAAACCTTCAGGAATTCCCTGCTGTTACTTCTCAGCCATGAACACCTTGTTAAAGTTTATTCAAAGTCAACGTTCCATGTTGAGTTGCTGGAATACTGAATTGTTCTTTCTGCTGGGACTTGCTTGATTTGAGTGAAGAGAACACAGCTCCCTGCTAGCATACCCAGTTTACCAGTGGCTTGTGGTTACCATCATGAAGGAATGGTGCAGTGGCTACCAGCAAGCAGCTACTTGGCATGTCACACTATTCATGCATTTTATAGTGGCTGCTTTTTTAAATCCTTCTGTCATCCAGGGGGATGTACACAGGCATCTCACAAATAGTAACATGTATAAACCCCCAAAGTGATTATTAGGCAGTGTATATTTATGTGACAGCTATAAAGTTTTACTGCGGGGAGGTTGGACTAAATGACCTTTAAAAGGCCTCCTCTTACTCAAACTGTCCTATGATTCTATAGGTGCACATTTTTGTAATATCTGAAGAGTAGAAAATATATTCTCTGCATTTTAATAGCTTATTAGCTATTAAAATTCTCTGGTATTTTATATAGTATATCTTATATACTATGGGTATATTTGTTCTATTTTCCATAGACATGTGGGTAAACATACTGCATGGGTGTTCCTCTTTCATAAAGGAAAGAGTAAATATAAAGAAATTCCTCTTTCATTTATGTAGATAAATCACTGCTTTCACATTAGTGGGTGGAAGGGAAAAGGCTAAAAATATTTTTTTGCCCTTAAATTAGATTTCAGTTAGCATGAGCACTATTGCATGTGATCCCTTAATGTATGTGTGTGGCAAACTCAAAGGTGGGATGACCCAGATCTGATTGCAGTCTTGTATCAGTGTAAAGCAGATGGACAGCGGCAGCTCCCCATGCAGTCAGAGTGCTCTTGTCAGTGGAAATCAGCTTGAGATCAGAATCTGAAACATTTACATATTCTAGATAAGAAGGTGAAACCTTATATTTTGTGTTGCTAGTTTTGAAGGAACTGTAAAAGAAACCATTTCTTAGCTGGGTTTCTATTTGTTCTGTTTTCTACTGTCTCTTTTACTTGTGCTGTGAAGTACAAGGAAAAACTAAGATAAGACATTAATGTAAAATAAAAGGCTATCTGGTACCTAGGAACAGGAAAGGGAACTTATTCTGCACAGTCCATCTATTACTAGTGGTGCATGTAGCTGGATCTCTGCCATAAATTACTGCAGGACTCAGGTCCTCTGAGCAGGCAAAAAGGGGTTTCTGAACTGAGCAGGCAACGATTGTTTTTCTTGAGAGCTCTCTTCTGTGTTCGGGATAGACAGTATGTATACTAATGTGATGAAATTTTGTCCTTTTTGCCTTTTTCAGGATCCTGGTTTATTGCAGTGAAGCACTTGCATACATTTGTGCCACACAGACATTTTTTCAGATGTTCCTGAATAAAAATAGCTTCCGATTGCCAAGAAGTGGCCTCTGGGATATGAACATGAATTTCACAAATCTTTTTATTTGAGGTTAAATTAAAATAAAACCAAGAGAAAAGCAGCCAAGGTCTTTGCTAAAACAAACAAACAACAAACAAAACCACACAAAAAAGTGTATCGTGACTGTTACGCTTTAAAAAAAAAACCAAAACAAAGCCTTTGCTTGGCTCTGGTGGGTATCCTCAACCTAAAGTCCAGAAGTACTAGATTTTCATTCCAAACAGAAGGTGCCTTCTGAATGTGGATGAGGAATTGGACAAACCAGTTAGCCAGAATAAATAACAAAATGTGGCTTGGAGGCATAAGGCAAGGCTCCAGTCCAACAGTACTTTAAAATTAAGCAAACTTTAAAAGGAAGATAAGCTGATACAAAAGTACTGCAGTTGGTTTTAGAATTGAGTTAGGCACCAGATTATAATTCTTGTATGATCGCAAGCAAATAACTGAAACTCTAGGCTTCTATTTCCCATACATGAATACAATGAGATAGTGTCTCTTACTTTCAGGATAGAAGTGAACATTGTTTCTCAAAAATGTCTCGTGTGTCATTTATTCCTATTGTATGGGGTTTTTTGGGTGGTGGGTGGGGGTTAAGCTATGTCATTTATAAGCATCTTTGTGGAATTGTTTTCATGGCACTATAGAAACAAAGGCCTTCACAAAAAAATTTGTGTTCTCAAATTTGAATTCTTACACTGCACATTTGAGCAACTTTGATCTGTCATTTAGTTTAATGGAAAGTTTGAATGGAAAATTTTAGTTATTTTGTAGAGAATACTGAAGAACTTTTGTTGTGTTTTTTTTTTTTTGTCATATAGGTTATTTCTACATTTACCTTCTGGCACTCCATTACTGTGGATCTTATTAGTGTTGTGTTATATGAATTTTTCAAATTTCCAAATAAACTACATATTTTTTTTGCAAGTGGTTAGGGTTTGGTTTTGTACTGATGTACTGTATGAAATCTTCCAAATGTGGGAATATATGTTTGTAAAATATTACTGAACAAACCATTGTAATCTCCCTGTCTTCTTCCTACATACATCCTCCAGTTTTACCAGAGGTAACAAAAACATTGTGCTAAAGGAATTTGAGCTAGTTGAGACCACCTCTCATTTCTAGGTTTGTGTTTGATTTTGGTCATATACAATTTGAAGCAGATACTCACTCAGTGAAGGAATGCAGTGCAAGAGCCTGGGTCCAGATGTTGTGCTTTCCTCCCATACCAGCCTAGGTCTCTGAGACAGAGATCCCCCTCTCTGAAAACGAGCCTCGGACAAAGTGCAAACTCCTCATTTCCTGAAATCTCATTGTTTAGGCCAACAAACAGGCAGGTCAACGTGCAGGTTGCAGAACTGAAACTGAACACCATCTCAGTTTCCCTGGATCAATGAAGTGTAATTTGAGGCTTGTGGTTGCCTGTCCGGCTTGGAGAACCAGCGCAGAGAACAAAGGCTCAACACTGGGGCCTTCAGATATTTGAGCAGCGAAATAGTGTTGCTGCTGTTTTCTTCTGCTGGCGTTTGGCTCAGGGCTGGGCTGTTTAGGTAGGCTAGGCATAAATTTATCGTGATGGTTATGCCAGCAAATTCTCCTAGAACAGAGGTAACTTATACTGGCCCTAGGTAGGTTACTTAAAGAACAAAAACAAAACGACGACAACAAACCAAAACCCCAAACCAGGAAAGAAAAAATTATTTGAGTTCTGCAGATGTTCACATAGACTGGTTCTTACAACAAAGCTTCTTGGTCTGACTCTGTCAGTCTCTCTGTAAAATCAAGTCAGCAAAGAGCCCTCAGTGAACAATAAATGAAAAACTTGGCTCAAGTCTGGCACTATATGCAGATTAAAGAACAGTAGATGTAACTGGTTGTGATACCTAGTGGTATTATGGCAAGTTGTGTGAAAGGTTAGAGCCCATAGCTTCTGCCCTCAGTGGGAGATGGTGCATACAAAGGTGGGTTGTCTTGACTGGAATGTTTTTTCAGTGTGGCTGCTGCTTTTTGGACAGGGAGCGTTTTTTGGCCAGTAGAAACTCAGGCTCATAGTGTTTTGTTTAGCTGCAGTTCAGGGTGTTAATTTATAATTAGGCTTCACTGAGTGTTCACTGGGATGTAATCAGATCCATACTTCTAGGGAGTGTGGTTTTTTTTGCATGTTTTTACTGAAGAGCTCATTAGAAGTTGATGGGAGTTGAGTGCATCTCGGCCCAGTCATGCACCTCTTCCTAAAGCACCCAATTCAATTGATTGGGGTGTTTAGTGACAAGAAATACAGTGTCAGCAGGACCTTAATTATTTAATCTATCTAACCACAGCATGAGTGTTATGCGTAATGCATGGAGGCAGATAAAAACTCTTATATCTACATGTCTGAGCAGGAACACTGGGAAAGGAAAAAGGTACTTTTGATTAGTATGTATGTGCAACATTGTATAATTGCTGCTTTATATGAGGCACATAAAATATATGCCATGCCATTAAAATAGTTAGAATTTTATCTGTCAGTTTGCTCAAGTGTGACTGAATTCTAATACTTATGTTAAATGTATAATATGATATGTAATTGGGATATTTTTCTGCTCTGTTGCAGATTATACCATTTTAAACTGTGAGACAAGAATATTTCTTGAAAATTAAGAGTTCTACAGGTAAGAACTGAGTTAAGTAATTTTCTTTTTATAAAGACCATTGTTGTTAATAAGCACCATCATAAAGTAAACACAGAAGTGTTCATTCATTCTTGGTGAACTACACTTTGAAAAGCTGAAGAAAAATCACTTGAGATGCTCACGGTGATACAAGCTGCAGTAAACAGGATATTTGAGAAAGACAGATGTCTTTCTCAAGTTTGAATGATGTTAGTATTTTGAATGCTTAATACCTAGGATGTCTGTCAAGAAGGGATTTGTAAAGAATTGTCTTTTAACAGAAAAATGGGAGCCAGTTGAGAAAGTGGCTGGAGGTAATGGGCACACTGACACCAGGTGTTGGCAGCATGACTGGTGCAGGCTGCTTGTCATTGTCCGTCTTTTCATATTTTCAGATAAGCATTGGGAGACCTAAATTTTGTGTTCAGGAAATGTCCCTAGTCCCCTTGGGGTTATTGCTAAATAATAGTATGCCCAGCAAGTTAAGTTGTCATTCTTTGACTGATGTCTCCCCTGGGGTAAACAAGAAGTAGATCTGTAGAGTGAAAAACCAGCAGCTCTTTGTTTAAACAATCTGTTAAAACTTCTGCCTTGTGCTTAAGAAAAAAGGATTTGAGTCTTTTCAGGAGGATTGTTGAAAGATTAAGTAATTACTCTGTTCATAATGGGAAAACTCCCACTTTGCTGGAGATGGTGTTGTAAAGCCTTATAGTCAGAGCTGACATAAAAACAAAATGTGAGCAGTTTTACCTTATCACAAAATGTGGTGGGGCTTGTGCATTTTTTTGCTTCTAATGCAGACTGGTACAATGCAGGTAAGCAGCTCACTTGAACTCAAGTAAAGGAAAGAGAAATACAGAAATTTGATAGATGCTTACAAAATATATGAAGATGCCCTCCAAGTTATAAACTGTCAATCCACTTTTCCAGGGCACTAAAAACTTTGTGAGCTGTTTAATCTACAGAGCCCTCGCTTATCCTTTCTGTTTCTTCCTTTTGTATACATCTATTTCATCTTAGAGCTTGTAAAAACAATACAGGAAGTGGTTGAAATTGGAGAATTAAACATTTTTCCATATGCAGATAGTGCTTCCTGACTGCACCATATTCTATTACCTTGCCTCAGTATCATAAAGAGCCTGAAATTGAGAAATTGTTCTGAAGTTCCTGTAGGTTTACATTCTTGGAACATTTCCTAGAGCAATTTCACGACTTAATTTGCATTTGGTGTTAGAAAATTTATAAGACTCTGGTGCTTTGTTACCTATACCTAGATTTTGAAAGGAAAAAGAATGAATGCCTGTTAAGTTTAAAATAAAGTTGTAGTCTTTTCTTATAAAAATGGATGTGCTAACATTGAAATGCCAGTAAGTTGCATGGAGGTATTAAAAAAATTAAAAGCTATGTTATTTTCCAAAGATTATAAACTAAACAAATGAAGTATAATATTTTCTATGTTAATCTTTATTTATATAGGAATATGGTATACAAGAATTTTTAAGACCATTAAAATGCTATTTATTTTCTGTTGCAAATCTTTGTCTCCTATGCTTGTTATTATTAGCTGATCAAGCATGTTTTAAGCTGAGTTTAAAATATTTCCTTTAACAAACAACTTTTTTTAATGTTGTTTTTTGAAAACTTTGTAAAGCTAGTAATCTATTTACCATATTTAACTACATGATAGCAAATGCTGTTCCTGCTTCTGCAGTATCCTAGTTAATTGTTTATCTGCTTGAATCTGAAGTGAGTACAAACATAATATTAGAACCAATGTAATTGTGTGGATATATACCTAATTTTTGGTTGTACATCTGCGTAAATGTAAATGGCTTAATTGCTTCACACTAAAGACCTTTAGAAGGGTTTTGGATTACACTGTGCTTAAAATGCCTCCCTGCAGGAAGGGGATACCTTATATTGTGTTCCTAGTCAGTTCAAACATTTTTGGTAAAAAAAACTGCCTTAATAAATTGAACATAGAAAAAACCCATGAGTAGGTCCATGCTTTCTCTATGTAAGTCCCGTACTATTCCTTGTTTTAGAGTTATAGTTTTGTAATACAATACATTTGAGCTGCCATACAGTGCATTATAGGCATCTGGCTGCAAAATGCTATGGAATATTGTCCACTCTTTTAGCAGCAATTTTTTAACACTTGACCAGTTCAAATTGAGCTTTGAAATTTTGGTGCCTATGTAAATTCTGAATGCCCTTCCTTATGCAACGGTTGAAGTAGCTCCAGTGTGTTGTACTGGTTGTTTCTGTCACTGCTTTACCAAGATAAGAAATTGTTGTAATTCAAAGGCTATATAGCAATATTTCATTTGTATCCCTGCACTACCATTAATTACTGGAAAAAAAAAATCAATAATAAATGATAGAAAAAAGTAATAATTACTTTGGTGCTTCATGCATTGGATACCTGAAGAACCCATTTGAACTTGGTTTTGCTTTGAGGAGGACTTTAACTTAGTTATTGTTATTCCATGGATATTTCTTCTATGAAAATTATTATTATTATTATTATTATTATTATTATTATTATTAACAATAGAAACAAACATAGTAACTTAATCTGAAATAATTTTTTGTTAATATTTCACATGGAACCAATGTACCTGAGAAAAGGATATAGCAATATTCAGAAAATTGTTGCTCTAAGTCCTGGACTTGAAACCTCTCAGATTATTAAGCTGACTGTTACTTGGGGCTGTACTGAGTTGTCTTAGGGAGCACAACCACCTGAAACCTATTTCTTTTGGGGAGCAGGGACCAGGGAGATAGAAGACAGAGGTACCTGTCAAGTGGTGTAGTTTTGCAAGTCGGTGTCACAGAGAGGGTCATGAGAAAGGCGGTGATAGTCCAAGGGAAATAGAAAGAGGGTGAGGGTGGATGGGCAGAGGAGAGCAGAGTAGTCCCTTCACTGGCAACCTACTGTCCTCTGATCTCAGCTGTCTCATAAAACATCTCTTTGCAATTCTGTGAGGAATTCTCCAGTCTGATGAGCATGGCAGAATAAAGGGGCAGGTGTGTTACTAGGGAGAGGCCCCATGAAACATCTCCATCCCACTAGCTCCTAAGGAAAATATGCTCCAAGCCTTTCTCCAGCTCAGATCTCTTTTAAGAGTTCTGTTCTTCCTCCTTTTGAATCCTTTTGGCAGATTCAATTTACGTCATGCTCTGGGGATTTGATTAATTTCCTATTATTGGCTGAGTCTTGCAAGCCCCTGCAGTCAAGGTTGGCAAGTGTGCTGTTAAATCTTGGTATAGATGAGCTCTGCTCCTGCACATTCAACCTATGGCATCTTTACTGTCTGTGACCATACACCCAAACTGTGTTTGTTTGATGAATAAGTGGCACCAGAACGTGAAATCCATCCTATTAGCATGGTGAATAAATTTAATCATTATAGAACTTTTAAGCAGTTTTTACCATATGCCTTAGAATCCTAATTTAAATTAAATTTGCTCAAAATGGAAATCTAGATTCAAGCTGACATCATAACATATGACCTCCACTAGCAATGAAAATTGAAAACATGAGACAAGGACATTAATCACTGAATAGTTTATAAGCTGCCCTGAATGTTCATCTGAAATGTTAACGCTATTTTATTATACCCAATAACAGCTTAAAGTAAAAATTTATGAACACTGTGGGGTGCCAAAGATAAGGCATTCATACTCATTTTGTCATACCCTGGCTCAAATCTTTTGAGCCTTTAGTGAAGTGCACAGAGCTGCTCGTGTGCCTAACCTATTGCTTTTAGTGAATGCATAACTCCTTTTCCTGGGACTGGAAATGTGAGCAGGATAGCAGGGATCAGATTTGGCAGCCAGACTTGTGTGGACTCCAATTTGTTCATACATACCCTTTCGCAGGAGGAAGTGTTTTGCAGCCTCGGCGTGGAAGTGTTTGTGATGTTTGGGTTGCTGTCTTCTGGGTTTTTAATTCTGCTTAGCAATTTGAATTTTGGATTGGAGTTCTGATAGTAAGTTTTCTTTTTTTTTTTTTTAGAGATCTCTGTAATGTTGAATGTAGCTGAATATGGAGTATACTGAGAGCAGTATTGCTTCCTTATGCAAAACTGACCAGGGCTGTCATCAAACAGATCTCTTCAGATGACCTGACTGAAGTATCACTTTAAACCAATTCATAGTTTCATTAATTTTTTGAGTCTTGATGTATTTTCATTGATTTTAGTTTTTTGTTCCTGGTATTTTATAACTAGCAGCTACAAAATCTGTCTGATGGTTTGAAAAGAAATAAATTTAAGAATGTCTTTTTGACTTTCACTTGATCTCAAATTTATAATGCTTCATCAGTAATATATACCCTCTACAGGTGAACTGATCAGCATAACCCAGGATACTCAGAATTTGATGTCATATATAGTTGACTTAGTGTAGTCTGAAAAAAGACACAAGGTAAGCTGGATCATTAGTTTCCAAACTATTCACTGCTACTCTTTTGCTGGGAGAGCTTCTTTGTTCCTATGTAGCTTGAGCCAGTGATTTAAAAATAGATTTAAATGCTTTTATAGGTGAAAGTAAGCTTTAATTGACAGTGAGCTGGTTGTAGCTTTTGTATTTTGCTTTATTGGGTAGTTCCAGTAGTAAACTGAATTTATTGAAGTAAATCTATGAAATTACCTTAATTGCCTAATCTCAATAATATTTTTAAGGAACTCCACTATTTGCCTGTCTTTGTTTTAATGTTAGGTACATAGTGTAGCTTGTATATGCATATTGTTTGAAGGCGTTGAATGGCTTGCCTGTCTGATCCATTTTAATAGATTCCAGCCTTTTTCCATGACATCATTATTGTAACAGCCTTCCTACAAAATATGAACAGCTGCTGTGTATTTTTTCCTGTGTTTGATATTAAAACTGTAGCAGCTATTCTGTTCTTTACAAATGACAGCAACAGGCTTGTCTGATGTAAAACAAAATGAAAAAAAGTCAAAGTAAGGAGCTATGATACTGTTAACAGGCCAGTAATGTAACAGGTCCCCATGTATGAATCATTTCATAATGCAATAAGGGATTACTTATGCTGCTGTCATACTGGTCAAAGGTTGGTCCCATTTCCTTCCCCCCTCCTCCTGAACTAAACTGTGCATCATTAAAGATGATGAAAACAGTATTGTGCTCAGCTTCCTGGCCCAGATGGCAATTTGCATGAAGAATTTTATTGTAAGCTTTTTTCCTAATATTCTTATGCAGACTGTGCATAGAGGTTTTAAAGTTCTTTTCAGTTCAGGTCAAGCAGACTTGCCTCCTTGTCTCTCTACTCATCTTGGCATTCTTGTCTTAGAGGCTTCTTAACATGGAGCATGGAGTATTAAATAGAACTAGGAATTAATCAATCTTGGTGTTACACCTAATTTTCTATCTTGCTCCATCTGTAAATAGCTAAAAGGTGTCAAAGAGTGATGTGGGCCTTTAGATCATTATATTGTCTGTAATACCTTGGTTGGACTTTTAATGTCTTTTAGACAACTTGTGCAAACCAACCATGACATCTGTCACATTTGATGCCTCAATATCTTCATCTGACATAACAAAAACAGCAGGTATAAAGAAAACCTACCTTTTCCATGGCTCTGAATAGAAACACACAATACTGTGTGGCTGACTTAGAGATCAGACAAGTCTTACAGTGTAATATGGCCATAAGACAACCCATCATCCATTAATGCTGTTATCTCAGTCCTGTCTCTTTTGGAGTGCCTTCTTCCTCCATTTGAAAACGTCACCTGTGTATTTTCTCCTTTGTGTGGGGAAAAAAAGCAGCAATTAAGTGCCTTTCTTCTTTATGAAGCAGGGACATGGTCTGTACACCAGGTATGTGGCTGTGAGCTGATTGAAAAGTGCACAAAGAAAATCAATGCTAACCTTGCAGTGAGAAGTTAGATGAGGATGGGCTACATTGCTCCTGTCTGTGGTGTTCATCAAATGGTGCCTGTTCTGCGGAGCACGTAGAGAAACAATTTCACGAACAAATAACTGATCTCTTGGCAATTATCACTTACAAGCCCTTCTTCATCTGTTAAGGATGAAAACAGAAAACTGCTTGACCTGTTCTCCATTCATGTCCTAAAGCAGTCTTGAAAGCACATAAATAATATTAATGCAATTTATTACTAGCCCAGATGTGACAGAACACATGGGAATTACCTTCTATTTTATAACCATGGAAGGTCTAAACCAACACTGAGTATATAATGTGTGATGCCTACAGAAAAAAACCAAGGTCATTCCTTCGAATATTTGATACACCATGGTACTGAACATCTAATGGCTGATATCTGCGCCTTCTGGGCTGTACCACATCATGGATGGGAAGACAACTTCAAACCACACAAGCCCGTTTGAAGTTCAGCTCACAAAAGGTTAACAAAAATGCAGTCTTATTCCAATGTCAGGCAATTTCTGAAGGTCATTTTTTTGGTCTTCTCCTTCCTATTTACATTGAAATGAGTGTAAAAGTCTGATATTCAGTGGAAGAAAATTTGTGTCTCATTTTCACTTAGTTTTTGCAGGTAATTGTAAAGTAAAGTGAAGAAACTGCATGTTACGTATAAAGTATTTTGAAACTGTAGTTGTTATCATACCACTTCTGCTTGGAAGGAAAAAGGAAAAGAGGAAAAAGTCTCATTACCCTAAAATTCCCTAGTATGGAGAAAGCTGTAGGGACTTACTTGTACTGATTTTAGCTTACTCTTTTTCTTTTATAAAGCACATAGAAATTAATTTCTTCCTTCCCCTTCTCTCAACCCCCATATCATTTTCAAAATTATAGTCCTCTGGTATTGCATTTCTGGTCAGTCTGGCTTATTTCAGGTGTACAATCAGGCTGTGGATTGTTTTATTAGTTCATTTCTGTAAATAAACTTCTCTAGAAAATAATTTTTCCACTTCCTACCCACAAAAGAAGGTTCAAAAGAGTAACTGATAGTTGCATAAATATATATTAATAGGTTTTAAATATATCAGAGATAAATATTTGCCAGATCAGTTCATAAAAAATTCTGCTCACAAAATAAATCTATTTTGTAGCTATTATTTTTACTTAAAAAATGCAAAACGTCAACAATCCTCTAGAGATTAAACACTTCTTGGTGAAAAACAATTTTGCAGTCATTGATACATATGAACTACAATATATAAAATATCAAGGAATTTTATAATACTTACCACATCCATTCTGATTTGTGTGGCAAAGCAAAACTGTGGAGACATTCCACTGAAATTAATGTAATTAATTGATAATTATACCACTGAGTCGAATAGCAATAGGAAACATTCATTTGTAATTTGAATGTAAACACATCTGTAAAATAAATTTCTACCATTCTTCAGACATGTCATGGAAAATGTTTTGCATTTTGCTTCACAGACCTCTGAAATAAAACTCAGAATATGTCTTAGTAATAGCACATGACCAAAAAAATGTAATTCACTGAAAAATTACTGAATTGTGACTTTCTTATTGACACCCTTCTTAGAGTGAATTGGCTCGCCTTTGAGTGAGCAGCGAGAGCCGTGAAGGGTATTTAAATATGGCCTGTTTTATAATAAATAACAGTGTATTTTAAATTGAGGGCGAGAACTGATTTTTTTCATTTGCAGCACAAATGCTTTTCAATTAGATTTGTGCTAAACATAATGGCAAACTATGGAAAGAAAAGTGTGTCTTAATAAGCTGAACATGATCTTTCAGGTAATTTTGTATCTCCTAGAATCAGAGCCTGCCCATGTAACAGGTCAGTCAGGTGCTTAATCTGTTCCACCAGAGGTACTCAGAACATCAAAGTACATAAGACAAAAAGACTTTCCTTGAGGCCCACTGTGTTTGAAAGGCTTTACTGGTTTCTGTGTTTTTCTCTCTGCTATGTAAATATGTATGCTTATGATAAACCCTTTAGGGTGTCGTTCATATGTGAAAATATCACTTGCCAAGATGAATGGGGATTTTTTTTTTTGGCCTTCATCACCATCAGCTTTCCACTGGCCTGTGTTGGCAATGAGTATAATCTATTGCCTTTAAAAATTGTAGCCTTTTCTCTTGTGAAATCAGTAGATGCCTGTTAGACCAAATGCAGAAGTCTGTACTGCAAACCATCAGTACTAAAGTAATTGTAATAGTATTGCTGTTACAGCCACAGTATTCAGACTGGTGAGGGGGGCAGGGTTTGCACAGAGAGGTAATACCTTTTATTAGATGAACCAATATAGTTGGAAAAAACAGATACTTCAGACAAACAAATCCTCCTTCAGGACTGTGCAGGAAAGGCTTTCTATGCCCAGAAGCTTGTCTGTTTTTTCCAGCTGTATCAGTTGGTCTAATAAAAGATATTGCCTCTCCCTGTAAACTCCACCCAACCGAAACACGAGCATTCCTGTTGGCCCTTTAACAGGAAAGCCTGCAGCAGCATGGGCACGGTGTGTTGCTGGATTTCATGTGCCATACTTCTGCTCATGCTTTACCTGCCCTGCATTTCTCAGACATGGGGCAGAAAGGGAGAATATGTTCAATTAAAAAGATGGCTTCTTAGACACAGACTGACAAAGCTTATCAGAGCAGTTGGTTTATTGCTGTCCTTAGGTTTAACTTAAATTTTTGATGGAAAGGAAATTTTGCCCTCTGTGAAGTTTATTTCTTTCTCCCCACTTGAGAGATATGGGTCTGGTAGCTCCTGTTAATGCTGTATATTAGAACGGTTACAGAATGGAAAATTCTTCACTGGCCATTGCACTGCTTTTCTGATGAGTCTGAATTTGTAATGTGCTTAGATCTGTAGTGATAACACTCTCCCAGTAGCTGCTGGTCATAAGTCTCTTGCTTAGATTTCAAAAGGGCTCTAGGGCTCTCCTTGTAGAAAGTAGAAGACAAAAATATTTGGTGGCTTGACGGGAAGTGTGTCTAAAGGGATCTGCTGTAATGTAAAAACAAAAGGAGCAGTGTTTCCAGCTAGAGAACCAAACATCTTGGAGTCCACTGTGGAAAATGTTTATAGTGTTGTATAGTTTTATTAGCACAGATTGAAGGAAAACAGCTTATTGAATGACTTTTGGGGACTAGATCTTGTACCAGTGGACTATCAAATAGTGGTCAAAGAAAACCCCTCTCTGCTGTAGAGTGGGAGCAAGGAATCTGTAAGGAGTACTCAGCTTTCTTGTATAATACGCAATGACAAATGCTGCTTTCGGACTCATTGAGGGTCCTAAATTTGCTGAGGGGACTTGGCTTGCAATGCTAGGAGGTGGTGTGGGTGCCCTTGGGCATGCAGATTATCAGGCCCAAGCCATTCCAAAGGGGCACTGTGAAAACAGTGGAGCTGTTGCCTTTCCAGTCCTCCACTCCGAAGATGCCTCATATAAAACCTGTTTACTTGGGCTGGTTTTTAGCTGACGTTCTCTTAGTTGTGTTTTGCTCAGTGTCTCCTCAGTGTGGTGGGCAGTAACCTGTGCACAGCAGCCTCCTGTCTCTGCACTGAACCATGTGTGATAACTGTAGTGCATTTACCCTTCTTGGAAGGATTTATCTGTTCTCAAGCAATAAATATTATTAAAGCACCAAAGTTTAGCAGCAAGACCATTAATTTGTTTAATTGTCTTAGGCATCTCTGCTGCTTTTATCATTCTGTATCAATGCCAGCTGTTCCTGAAGGCTGTAGCTGCAGGGTGAGGCTCGGGCTGCCCTGGAGTCCCAAGACAGTTTGGCTTTTACGCCTCTGCAGCAAGAGAACAAATAGTTCTCTCTGCACATTGCAGAATGAGGTGTGAGTGAGCTGTCGTGTCGTCTCAAGGAACTGGACCAGAGAGTGAGGCTGAAGCCAGGGCCTGAAAAATGTAGCCCCGTGCTCAAGTGCCAGAGCAAAAAATAGTTGGGCTGGCATTCTTCCTGTTGTGTTCAGAGGCAGTGACTGATGAGGACTTGGATTTGAACATGAAAAAAAGAGATGCCTCTGTGTTAAATCTACTTGTAGACCAGAAATGAGCAAGGAAAGGAAGGTGTGAGGGAGAAAAAGAGAGAAGTGTGTTTTGTCAGATGCTGCTTTCATGCCTTGCCTCTTGTGTCCCTTATTCTTCTGCCTCCAGAAGAAAAGCATATGCCTTGTTTGGTCTCGGTCAGTGTGAGCTGGTCTGCTTCCTCTTGTAGATCATCACTAAATAACTTCAAAGCCTTTGGCTTCAACACCTTTCACCTCTGTCCCTCCAACAGGCTGATTTTCTGAGTCCTTCTCAAGTTACATGTGCTGAATTCTCCCTTCTTCACCATGAAGTACTAGGATTTTTCTGGCTGTGCTGCCACCAGGGTGGGATTATCCTTGATATCAGCATTCAGGTATGATGTGACAAATTTGTCCTAATGTTCTGTAGCAAAGAGGACAAAGACATCCTTCTACTTTGAATTCCATGGTGTTCTCATTGCTTCTCACCTGCCATGCTGTGCTCCATCCTTGCAGGTAGGTGTTTCTTGATGCGTCTCGTGTGGTTCTTACGAACAGCCGTGAGCTGCTGCAGCTTGTCATGCACCTCTGCAGCTGAAGAGGTATCCAAAAAATTGTTTACTTTCTTGCAAACATGAGAAGCCAGCCATGATAGTTACTGCCCATTCGTGTCTGGAAGATCATTTTGCAGCCAAAAGGAAGCTGAGAATCTGGAGACACTTTGGCATTTGGCTAGCTGAGTGGGTGGATAGGTTGTTTTCAAGCCTTGATTAAAGCACAATGTGTTGGTGCACAAGGATGGAGAAGCAAAACAATGTAATTACAGTGTGAAGTATTGCTTAGGAGCTGAAATAGTGATATCTACAGTGACATGAAAAAATATAAGGTGAAAATCTGATATAAGCAAATGAATGGCATCTTTGGCCAAGAAAAGTCAAGGAGAGAAACAGGAAATGTGACCTGAATCAGCAGATCAGAGATGCTAACACAGGCAGTTGTGTGTAAGGCCTGTGTGTGTGGGACAAATCAGTGTCATCCAAAACTCTCTTTAAAAAGTAATGAAACACACAGCTTCCACCATGAAAGCTTAATGTGCAAGGTCTGCTGTAAATTACACTGCAGTGTACAGGGACTCTGAATGTCTGCAACTGGTGCCTTCCTGAACATTATTTGAGGCATGTGGGGTAGCCATTCAAAGATATAATTTCTAATATATGTAACTTGCAGTGCAGTCTTGTTGACTTTTGCCAAATCTAGGCTAATAATAATAAATAATACTTAGTATTTTGGTGATGTAACTAGCTTGGAAGCCAACCTCTTGAATCTGAATAGCTTTGTGATGATAAAATACCACCATCAAAAATTAAGGGACCAGTGAGGTTTGACATGAAATCTGCTTGGTTTATAACTACACACCAGTTTTCATGTAACTACTTTGAAGGTTGTGAAGACTGAAATGAAATCCACTGGATTTGTTCTCCTTGATAAATGAAAGGTAAATATAGCTTATATTATTTTAACTTTTTTTCCAAGAAGAGTCTTGCAACATTTCTCTCTTGTCCTTATCCATATCTTCTTGAAAAATGTTTCATTTCTAGGTTTTAGCAGTTAGGTTACTTTCACTACTTTAGCAAAATTCCCTACTTTTTTCTTCTCCACATCAGTTAGTAGGTGGGGCTTACCTCTAGTTGCTGTAAAACATGAATTTTTGCCCATGTGTGCTAATCCTATTTTTTAATATTTGCTTTTTGGAAACGCTTCAGTGATTCTCTTTCTCCAGAAAACTTTTAAAATGTTTCCTCTTCTTGTTGAGGATTCTTCATTATGTAGCCTCACATAACTTTGTACTATACCAGGAGCCTCACTCTTTTCCACAGCCATGCACACCTTGTGCTTTGAAAAACTGACCCATTCTTTATGCATGCTTCCTTTCTCTTGGCTGGGAATTAAATGCTTTACGGCTCTGTTCTCCCGTGTTAATTCTGGCTAAGTTGATTGGTGTTCCTACTTTTCCTTAGTAAATCCATTAATTCCAAATTCTTCAGCTGCCTCTGAAGAATCTTAGAGCCTCTTCTTCTGGGCCGTTTGCTTCTCTTCCATCATGGGTGACTAAATCTTTCCCTTCTTTTTCTGGTGATAATCCAGGAACTGCCTCCTCTCTGTTCTTCTCTCATCTCTTTGTTTATTTTAGAGGAAATAGAAGTGCTTTCGTCTAATGTCAGTCTGGTTAGGCACATGGTATCTAACCAATAACATTTTCTGGAGATTTGAAACCTTCTGGCTCCAGTTGTGCTAAGTATCTGATATTTTTGCTTTGGGCTCCATATCTTTCCTTCATTGGAAGGGGATATAATAATGCTGAACACCTTCTTATCACAAGATATTATGACTAAAATTATTTTTCTCTGTCTCAGCTCCTGGTTGTAGAAAAATGTAATTGTAAGTTTAAGAAATGGTATCTTACTTAAAAAACACGTGACTCCTTACATACTGCATTTATTCCTTAGTAAAAAAAGATATTTTTCCAGACAGGATAATGTCTATGTCATTTCCAGAATGTTTTCACTCAGAATTTTGCTTATTTGTAGCTAATCTTTGAGCCACTTTATTTTTAGTTTAATGATGAAAGTATTTTTCCTCAAGAAAAATAGTTTCTTGTCAGCAAACAAACTAACAATTTATCAGGATCACCCAGAAGCTAAAAAGGCAGCCAGATTCTTGTGTTTTGTAGTAGGTAAAATACCAGCTGAGTGTCAGGCTTGGTTAACTGTCTTAATGCTTTTAAAACACTCATGACTGCTAAGCAAACTGTTCGTTCTTAGAATAAAAAGGCAAAATATTCCATACTCATGAAAGATTTTATTTTTATTCCTCAATTATTTTTTTCTGTGAGAAAAAAAGAGGAATTCAGTCTTTTTTTCTGCCACCTCTCTTCCTCCCAGCTGAAGGTTTTTTCGCTGACACCCTCTTGTCCACTTGGACCAAAGTTGCCATCTGCACATCTGGCTGAGCCATGTGTGTTTGCTGCAGGAGAGATGAGACACCCAGGTTTTTGTCAGAGGTTCTGTGAAGCTGATATATGGCACAGCAGATGATGCAAGGAATTATTCTATGGGCCCTTGCTTTGGACTGCCCAATTTCTTTTGACTGCTACAGCTTGAACATTTCTCAAATGCTGTGTGAGATATTAATACAATATTCCTCTGACACTGGTTTCCCACCAGGATTTTGTGACCCCTATGAACATCTTTAAGTCCATCCATTAGTAATATTCAATTGCTGTTGACCAGTTCCAGCCTAACTCCTGTGATGATTGGAAGTAAAAATGCATTAAGTTTCTGCATGAAAGCTAGAAATTGTGGGAAAAAGAGATGCAGAGGGTCAAAGCAGTATGCCCCTTGAATTTCTCTTATATATATATGAGAGGATCTATATAAAAGTGCTATATCAAAACTCTGAATTCTCTTTACATTTACTAGTTATGGCTTTGTAAGCTACAAGAAAGCTACACAAACACACTTTCCTATGCTGCTGGCTTCTCAGATAGCTGGACAAAATTTGCTTGCTTGTGTTAACAAGCAAATACATACAGGTAATCAGCTTTTAATCAGTTTGCATAATTATAGGGAGAGAGAGAGATGTTTGATGGCTTCATTGTTTAACCCCATGGGCCATAATTGTCTTTCTTGCCACATATTGTTTACCCTTGCTGTGTACTTATAAAATCAGTTTGCAGCTACATAAAATGGGACTCAGAGTAGCTTTCCCCCTCTTTTTTTGGCATTCTTTTCAGTTACTAACCAGTCAGGAAAGGTTTGGAAGTGATATAGGTATAATGAAGGGAAATTGTAATCAAAAATTTGTTTTTAAAAGGAAATAGCCAATGACTTCTCAAACTTTGAAGTCTCATTTTTAATAATTTAACAGAACACATGGATTTGTGTTCATAACATTTTATCCCTTTGCAAAAATATGCTGAGAAGAGTGGTGGAGAATGAGTCCACGACTGTAAATACTTGTGGAAATATCCATAACTGACTGAATAAATTATGATCTGTGGTCAACTAAAAAAATGTGGTACACACTTAAAATTTTTCCATTAATTTCTTAAGATGTTTCTTCTTTGTCCCTTTTTGTCTAATCCATCATTTAGATCAGATGCATTTTCAATGTCTTTAAATAGCTTATTTTGGAAGATTCTTTTGTTGCCAATCCACCTGCCCTTTTCCATAACTTTTTTATTTTTATTTTTATTTTTTTGCAGAAACACAAAGCTTAAGATTAAAAGATTCTTTGGATTGCTGAACTAAATGATTCTGTTAATGTTTGACTAATGAGAGGAATTTTTACTGATACGAGATAACTCTCAAATTAATAAAAATCATATTATCAGCAATTAAGAATAAGTAACATTCACGGAACAGTGACTCAGAGAATAGAAAAGGTTGCGGAAGAAACATAGATGTGAGCCATCAATGAGCCCTGGCGGCAAGGAGAGCCAACCTTCCTGGGCTGCACTGGGTGGTGCGCTGCCAGCAGGCTGAGGAGGGGATCCTCTGCTCAGCACTGCTTTAGATTCTCTCCAAGGTGCTTTAAAACCTCAACTATTGTGTGGTTATACAAAATAATAAATACAATTTGGAGTTTTGTCTTAAAGACAGCTATCTTATTTCTCATCAGAAGTGACCAAATAAGTTATTGGGATGATCTGAAAATACTATAAGTAATTATCCTTTTCCACGGTAAAGAAATATATCAGACTTGAACCACAATGATGCAAAGCATGGAAAGTTAGTGTAAAAAAGTAAGAGCTGTCTTTGATTAATTAACATATTATTTGTGCATTCCTAGATAAAGATAATGTGAATACTTAAGAGTAATTGAGATGGTACTAAAATGTTTTTGTTGTTGCCAATGCAGTTTTTGGAGTGTTTCATCAGTTGCTTTCTCATGTTGTGTAACTTTTTGAATTATTTTGCATTTATATAAATGGAAGTAATCTTTTGGTTAGAAGTCATTCTTCTCATGGGAGTGTCTGAGAATGTAAAGGAAGGAGCAGCAGTAAAATATAAAGCTGATTTGAAGCCTATTTCAAAATGGTGGTGGTACTTAATCTCTAATTTTCATGTGATCTCTGTAAGCGGATCAAGACCTAACTGTAGAGTGGGTCAAACAGTCTCGGGGAGACTGCTCATCTCAGACCTCATTCAGATTTCGTGCCAAGCATAGACCCAGTGTGTCCCATGTTCCTCCTGCATTTGGAATCTTGGCTTTTCAGAGGAAGGAAGCTTGACAGCATGGAAGGACCAAAACTTGCCATGAAGTCTTGGTGCTGTTGACATGATTTATCACAAGGTTATAGAAAAAGTTGCTGTTAGATTAGTGTAAACTCTATGTGGTTCTATAGCTGTCATCAACAGCAGAGTCAGCGTGGGATTCTTTTCTGGATAACATAACCAAGGATAACATCTGTGCCAGTAACAATAAATCTTAAATTGGGGGACTCTGATACATTATGGTATCTTGCAATGATGTTTACATTACTGCATTCTTTGTGCGAAGAAAAGGAAGGTGCAAGAGTAAAGTGTAGCTCAGAAATGAGGACATCAAAGCCTCCATGCCATGCCAGACTGCAGTTACTACCTCTGCTAGAAAATTCTATTATGATGGCAAGAAAGGAATGAAATGCATTTGTCTGAAAAACGCTTAGGGACTTAGTTTGCCTTTCCCATGCATTTGGAGTCATTCTTTTATGTTCTACTTCTCCTCCAATGAACTCATCTTCGGACTGTCACACATATGCCTGCAATATGTATTATAGAAAGAATTTGACTCTAATCCAAATATTTAGTCTGATTGAAACAAGCCCAATTCACTACATATCATTACCTCTCTTTTCCTTCTGCTATGAGTAGTGTAGCTGTCCAGCAGCTTGCATCCAGCTGTGAGGGCAGGCATGCAGCTGTTCAGCCAATTCCAACATCAGAAATGAAATGAGGCACCTATGAGAGATGTGTTTGTAGATAAGTGGCATAATTTACTCTCACAGTAAATGAAAACAAACCATCAGCACCTTTGAGTCAGTGAGCTGACCAATGGTGAAGCTCAAAAATAGCTGCATACGTTAAGTAATGCATGCTGAAATGGATGCGGCTTCTTGACTTATTTACTGTTCATTATAGCTATTTGTTTTTTTTAACCAAAGTGATAAAGTGAAGACATGATGGACTGCAGAATGTAAGTAAACTCATTGCTGGTAATGTTCAGTTCATTTCTGCTCACTTGTGCTACAGTGGCACTGCCATACAAAGCCATAAGGAAAACAGGCACTATTAGAGATGTTTTCCTTTCAGTGTTCCACCAGGTACCGTTTAACTGTGCTTGAGTACAAGCTCTGCACACTTTTTTTTTTTTTTTCAGAAGCATTTTAGAAACTTTTGGATATCCTATTGTTTCAGGATTTTTAATACTGAAATGGAAGATTACATATACATTATATAGTTGCTTTTATTACGGGATTGGATCACTTAAGTATTAGCTCTGACATATGTCAGTCTTGCAAATTAACTATCATTACTGCTGAGTATGGTTGGTGCTTTTTAAAATTTAACTCTGCAGTTGTATGTTTTGAATATTTCTCTTTCTGCCTCTTTCTTCCCACTTAATCTCTTCCTCCTGTACTATATGTTTCTAATTCACTTCTTAATTGTGTGGAATCCTTTTAAGCAATTTAAATTGTGATTGTTTTCCTTCTTGTAACTATTAAGAGACAGTTATCTAGCACATAGTTTATTAAGTGTGGTCTTAAAAGCAGTGATTAATTAGCAGTGATTTAGGGTGTAGCTGAAAATATTTATGCAGATTGATTTAAGGCAAAAGAATTTTAAATGTGAATATTTTCTTGTTCTAAATGAGATTAGGCTCATTTAAAAAACAAAAAGGGGAGAAGGGGGGATGCTGAGTTTTTTGGCTTTTGTGCTGACAACTTGTTAGCGGTTTGCAGCAAAGTGGGTTCTTCACCTCGTTTGCTGTCATGAGCATCAGGGCAGTATTTATTCCCTGGGAGAGCCAAGGCTGCTGTTTTTGTCCAAAGGAGACGGAAATTATTAGACTGTGTTGTTATAAAGCTACACAAGTGTAGTTATAGTTCACCTCAATGCCTTGTTTCTTGAAAACTTCTGGATCCTTTTTAAAGGGGTATGAGTAGCTTGCCCTACACAAAACTTTTATGGAAGCAGCAGAAATTTTGATGCTGCATTTGTTGATTGTGTTGCAATGAAAACTGAAACCACATTCTGCAAATTACCTGCTGTGTGATGTCTTTATATTTTTAATGGTCTTCCCTTCAAAAGTCCTCTTACAGTATTGCTTCAGTTGAAAAGAACAAATAGGCTATTTATTAAGTGTGCAGTCAGCAGCATTTCAGCTAATAATGAATAAGTGCTTACAATAATCTATCAACAGTAAAGGATTTTTTGGAGTCATGTATGATCTTCCTGTCTGCTCCCTGGAGTCCAAAATATTTATTACTTGGAAACAAAGACCCTTAGAGTCAAAGGTAAGCAATGCATGCTGAAAGAGTAAGAGCATGCCTGTAAACAGGAATATGGTGGAGAGTTAATAATGGACCTCTAGAACAGCCCACTGTACATTCAGTCTTCTTTTCCCACCCCATTCCTTCTAAGCTAAGAGGCAGTTCCCTCTGGCCATACTCATAAACAGTGAGTTCATGCATCATCAGATATTTTACACGCGTTCATTAATGTGCAAGGGGTGCAGTGCGCTTGCATATTTGCTTTCACCAAATAAACAGCATTTGGTTCTGCAGTTCAAGCATATTGGTAATTACTCTGGGTAGATTCAATGTTCTGTGAGGTTGGACCCGTACATGGTATTTGGGTGAAAAACATTCTTAAACATGTGAATCACTTGCGACAGCACGTCCCACCCGTGTGGTAGAGCAGTAGTCTTTGAGAAAGTGGCCTTTTTCCGTGCTGTAATTCTTCAGATGTGACAGACATCATGGATGGGCATATTTAAGAAAATAACATAAATTAAAAATTAAATTGGTCTGTTTTCCATCAATTTAATGAGTGTGTCGTGGTTTAGGAGTTGTATTCTCCAGTTTAGTAGTCCCACTGAAACCGTGATGCTGCTGGCTTCCCCTCTGCCTCCAATTGAAAGCACAAAAGGCAAAGATCACAGGTTGAAGTGAGAACAATTTACTGGAAACAGCAATGAGATATGAAAATGAACAGTAACAGCAACAATGTTAGTAACAAAAGGTATGATACAAAGAAATTAATTACACTTAAAACAATAATGGGCCATTTTCCCTGTCACGCTTTCTCCTGCGGGAAGGAACACCATTCTCCCTGGAAGAGAGAGTCCCTTACTCCTGCCCCTGGCAATGAGGTGAGGTGATATCAAATAAACCATAGCCATGCTCCCCTCCTGGTTACTGGAAAAAATTAACCCTGTCGTGGCCAAACCTAGGACAGAGCAAAAGCTAAATATCGTTACAGTGCAGGATTCACAAAACTGCAGACAACTTGAAAAACCCAAATTTTGTTTTACTTTGAGTTGCTTACAGATAAATTCTTTAAAGCTGAATAGAATTCACTTTGGTGACTGAATATTATTAGAATGGTTCATGATGCAAGGATGAATGAAATAAGACAGAGTTTCATTGTGATGTTTGGCACTTGTGCGAAGTTTCAAATAGGCATTCTCAAGGAGGAGAAAGAAAATTGGTTGTTTTGTGTTTTTTTTAAGTGTATTCCTTCTGGCATTTGAAATACTATTTTTTTTTGAGGTATGTTTGATTAAAACAATTTCACAGTCACCACTGACAGCACTGTGAGATTATCTGCCTTGCATACCTAAATAAAAGTGAAATCAGTGCTGCTGTTAAAAATATAGCTTGTGCTTGCCAAACCTGAGGAGATGGCATGTTAGCTGAAGAGATCAGAGTGTATAATCAATAACAGACTAATCATTTAGGCTTTGGGGGGAGAAGAAACTAGAAACCCAGAATCGCAGGAACCTGAAGTTCAGATTTCACAAAGCTTGACTGAGGTTTTCCTTTTCCAGAAACAGAACAATGTGTGCAGCCGTGTGAAATTTACTGTCTGTAGTCTATTTCCCCCCAAATTATTTTGCTGGAATCATAAAACTTTGTTACTTGAAGGAATGTGAAGAATCCTGTGGTCTTCCTTATAAATGAAGGGACCTTTTGTGGTTTTATTATTTCCTCTTCACTTTTGCAAGCCAGTTTTCTTCAGTGATAGTCATTCTGTTTGTTCTGTGTTTAATCAATATCTGAGGTGCTTGTTAAGGATGCTTTAAACTTTGAGGGTAACTGGTGATATTTTACTTATGACTAAGTTCATATTTTTGAGCTTGGGAGGAAAATTTAAGGAAACTTTTTTTAAAGGAAAATTATACTTTCATTACAGTTTGCAATGCAGGTAGAATTAAAACTTTTTAGCATATACTGTACTGAATTTCTAGAAAGGAGTTTGCCTTTACAGACTTCTCTCTCTATTATAACCAGATTTCTTACATCAGTTTGTATTAGGTATATAAATGATTCCACAGATATGTGTATGTGTGTATCTGAACAATTACAGAGGCAGTTCTCTGCTTTTTGTTGCTGGTTTAGGGGAAGATGGGCAAAAAACCAAGGACCTGCTCCAGAGTGCCCTTCCATGGCAGCAACTCCTTTTCTTGTTAGCATATGTTCCTAAAGGAATACATACAAAGGAATACATTTATTCCTAAAGGAATACATGGAGGAATGTGTTGTCTAAATTTAGAGTGTTGAAAATTATCTCTGCTAATTAATGATTTCTCACATTTGCTTTCCCACTGCAGGTCTGCAACAACTCGTGCTGCCACTCTGCCTTTTCTCTCCCACTTTTAGCATTTTTACAGGAGTTCTTTCATATGGACAGCTTTTAAACCTGCATGAAACATTAGGAAACAGTGACATCTCTGAAAAGTAAAAATGAAATCATTAACAAGATCAGTTTGCCTTCACTGCTCAGTCATTTAGTCCTATAAATCCTGTCATTATGGACTAGATTTGTTCAGTGAAAAAGAAATGCCACTTGATTTATTTTCACTGTAAGAACTCACCATCCTCTGCATTATTGTGAAACCAGCTCTTTGTGATAACAGATCTGCTAATTTTACCAGACAATCAAAGATGATGTGATGTAGAGAAGTATCCAAGTGGCAAGGTACTGGTAACAGGTTTTTTGACTCTACAATAAATGTCACACTGATGCATAGACTATGTGGTTCAAGTTGTTTACTGACCTTTTATATGGAATAATTCAACAAGAAGGCATTCCAAACAAGTCATCCATAGCTGTGTCTCCTTTCTGTTAGCTGCCTTGTGCTATAGCTGTGTCTTCTGTTGCTTATGGCATTTCTGAATAGGGAAGCACAGTGATATAGCTGAAAGATTACTCTTTATTTACTTGGATTAAACAACTAAATTAGTTTTAGAATTTAAAAGTTAGTACTACATACTTTGACTAACTTTGTTTTTACAGATTGGTGTCTCAAACGAGTGTCAGCTGAGTGAGGAAATGAGAAACACTATTATACTAAACAATCACTATGGCATTGGCCTGCAGTTTATCAGTTTTAAGAGATGAGGAAGGAATTTTTTGTTAAGTGTAAATAGTTACCCTGCTGTAAAGTGTGCTAAAAACTATTCCCTATGTTTCACCTCAGACTATAAAAGCTCAGGTATGCACTGGCATCTTTCCTCACAGTTCGCTAGAAAGGTTTTTGACTAGACCTGCAGACATCCTCTCTCCTTTACTGGGAATCCTCCTCCTCTGACTTCAGCCTTCCAAGATTTTGCAAGTTGTTATTAGTCACCCAAGTGCTGTCTTAACCCTGCTTTCCTTATTCACTAGTGAAGACCAACATCCGATCCATCACGGCATTTGCATGCATGTAAGAGTAATTCAATGTCTTTAAATTGCAAGAATAACTCAATGTCTTTAAATTCTTTGGATTTCTAAAAGCACACCGAAGCCATCTTGATTAGTGTCTGCACAGCTGACAGAATTTCTGCTGTGCAGAGTACATGAGAGTAGGCTGTGATGAAGACTGAAGAATCAAACTCAGAATGACCACAGTTTCACATACATTGCGTTTGAAAATGTGCCAGTCTAGATGACAAATGTTGGTATTCTTGTGTGGTTGATACAGGTTTGTCTAAGCTTTAGCTACATTATGAAAACCCTCAGAGGTGCTTATTTTCTTATTTTTCTTTGCTGGATGAAAGGTAACACTACAGAATGTTATGGAATTTGGTCTTACTGCTTCAGTCATCTGCTCAGCTCACTCAAAGTTTCATTTATTAAGAAGAGAAGACAAGAAAATTTTCTGAGGGATTTCTGTCTCGCCTTTCCAGTTAAAGGGGAGTGTAAGCCATCTTTTACAGGGTGTGGCAGCAATAGCTAATTCCAATATATACATCTTCCGTTGACCTCCTTCTTTAAACTAGGAAATGCAAGTACTGCCTATACAGATAAAACTTACTTCTCTGATGTTTTTATAGGATGCCTTAAACTTCTAATTTTGGGTGAACTTCAGAGGTTAGGAGAAAAAAAATCCGAGTCAGGAAGTAGAAATAAACTCACAATAATTCAAATTATTTATCTTTTACTGATTAATTTGCATACAATACTGGGATATTGGATGCTGGCAGTATGTTTCTATAATGCAACAGGAGCCTTCAGATGAGTACTGACCACTGAAAAAATTGAAGAAAATTATGGTCATGGTGTACCATATTAGTCTTGTACTTTACACTTCCTAAAGAGAGACTAAATTCTGAAACAACTTAAACCTCTCTTAATCAACACTGAAGTCAAATGATTTAAGCTACTTGTGACTAATACAGGTGGTATCCGATGTGAAAACGGTCAGTAGAGAGGTAGAAAAACAAGCCTGCTGTTAGTAGAACTTTGGACAGCTTTAAGTCTGTAAGCCCTACAGGCTTCTTGAACCTGCAGGATAAACTCATAATCTACATTTGGCTTTTAGCATAGTCTTTTTTTCCTATTTGGCAGAAACAGCCAGGGAAGAAGTCTTCATTTAATCGAGGATATAATTCACTCATTCATTGTATGGAATAAAACCACAGTGTGCATGAAGACACAGATGGAGATTTTCATATAGTAATGAAATTTTATATAAGGTGTTTGAGTGTTTGTTGAGGCACAATATGTTAAGGCAGTTTTCAAAAGATTTAAAAATAATCTTGCAGACCTTTAAAGCTATTTTGTGGTTTCAGAGCTTTTGGCTTGATTTACTGTATCATAACTGATGTAATAAAAGAAAACAGAATAAGATGCTTTTAAAAATACACAGAATATTTGGAATATTTTTCAGTATTTAAACTGGTTTATAGTTGCAGAAATCCAGGCTTCTGGGCACAATTTAGATTTTAGTGTCTGCTACAATCTTTCACTTTTATAGCATTACTGGAAATAATTTTTCCTTACTGCTGGTGCATTCCTTTCTGTCTTTCCAAATAACTTGAATCTTTCACACTATTGGTTTTCTTTTTTTAAATTACTCATTCGGCAGGTTTTTCCTTTCTTTAAGTCAGAGTAGGTGATTATGAAACATTGATACTATTCATCTTGCTAACAGGTCGTTTTGGAGCTGTATTGGTCCATACTGTTCAATTCCTGTTCTGTGTCCCATGGGCATTATCTTCTATAACTACAACAGCCTTTTAAAATTTATGATCGTGTTGGCATATTTCAAGTAAGCCTGTTACTTCCGATTAGTATTAGCATTAGTTCTAGATTTAGGGCTAGCCAGATTGCATTTGAAGACTTTGAGCTTAAGTGATGTAGTAACACCTATCTCCTTATCAAATTGCAGTTGCTGGCTATGCAAAATGCAAGCAAAAAAGCAGCAGCAATAATGCAGTAATACATTCATGTTTTTCTTGAGCTGCTCTTCTTTCACAAACTGCAGGCTGTGATTGAGCTAAACCTTGCACATATTTAACTTTGGATGTCATCGTTGGTGCCATTGACTTCAGTGATCAAGGTAGGAAAGGCCCTACTAGTTTCCTAGTAGCAAAAGACCTAAAAACGCACAGTTGCCATTTCCTCCAGAGCTTTACTGTTGCTGAAAATTTTGTTGTAGGATTTCAGAAACTTTTGAAACATTAGGGTGACCTGAATTAGTGTCTGATTTTTCTATGTTATGCAGACTTCAGCTGCATGATTTTACTATAAGTTCTAACACTGGGATGCTGCCTGTGAATTTTAAGAAGTTCTAGTGACATTTTATTTAAAAACTAGGCTTTTTTTCCCGAATGTCTGGCCAACACTGCTCCTCTTCCTTTGCCCTCCTCCAGCAGTCATCCTCTGAGTGCTGTCAGACTTTTCCAGCACACTAAGTTCTTATTTTTTGTCAACAGACTGTCCTTGTATCATTTGATGTCAAGTGATGCTGGTCTTCTGTGCTGTAACCCCTCTGCATGGGCAATGCCAAATAAACACATAGTTATAACTCAGCGTTCACTAACAGCCTCATTCCTCCTCTCTCTCTTTACATGTCTTCTTTTGCTTCTTTTTGTGTGGCATCATAGTGATGGGGTATGGTAAAATGATGCTGCATATTTATTTACAGAAGTACAGGAATGTGCATGTTTTGTTAAAATTATGAGCGTCTCCTCAAAATTTTTAAAAATCTGAGATAGTTCCCTGTTTTACAGATGTAGATGTCCAAGAATAAGTTTTTGACATTATACTACACATAAAGCTATGATAAATACTTCAACTTCTTGCTCAGTTTTATTAAACCACTCTGGTTTCTGTTTTTCACAGGGATTTATTTGTGGCAGCTTAAAAGTTTGATGGAATGATATTATGAAACTGTCATGTACATGATTGAAGATGAGAGCTATGTGGAGGAGCTTTATGACTGAGAAATATGTAATGAGCAAATTAGTTACACTTTGCATCTGGCACTTCACCAAGGCTTAGCAATTACCCATGTCATCCAAATGTATTTTCATTTAAATACAAAAGGTTTCTGTGGCATCAGTGACAAGCTTCTAAACTAAGGTTTTATAAACAGTGTCCATTTAAACAAAGTCAGCTTCAGTAGTGGTCTATTACTAATGATCATCTTAGTTTTCCAAGCTGTGCAGTAAAGATAAATAAATCATTTGAAAGAAGAGCCTTAACTATGTGAACAAAGTACTAAAAGCACCTCCAAGAGCTGTTGTTGATGAAAGTAGTGGAAGTAAAGCAGTAAGACTCAACATATCTTTCAATTCAGATGGAGGAGATGAAATTTCTGTTTTGTTCCAAACTTAGTATTAAAAATTTTTCACTTGACAGAGCTGCAAATGGATGAATAAGCGCTGACCACAACCTCAATGGTAACCTCAAAGGTGTGCAGGGATGATAACCACAGGATTATGCCAGGCTGTGCATTGTCTAGTCACAGAAGCTTGATGGTTCCATAAGCCTTGGAACAGACTGGGATTTATGTATAGATATTTTCCTGGCAAGGAAAATTTCATGGTCATAAGCTACTTTAAAAAGCCACTGATTTTAAGATAAACTCCTGTAGCTCTTAGTGTTAATGCAGCTATGATATTGTATATATTTTACTTGGGTAAAACCTCTCAGTTATGCCATCCAATGTATTTATGAGAGGCAGGACATTTATCTGCATTTATGGTGCCTGCCCCACAGTGTACACTGAGGGCATGCAGCAAATACATATTTGTTTGTGCTGATCTTGCCATCTTCTTTTCAGTTTCCCTTAGTTTTCTGTTTCCCATCTCTTAACAGCCCAGTTTCTCAGTGGGTTCACAAAGATGTAATTATGGTTGGTTTTTTATGATTTTTAAACTTAGTAACTTTTATTTATTGCAGGGCAGGATTGTGGGTTCCTGCCAGCCGTGTCGTCTCATGCTTACTGTCATACTGTGCATAATTATTAAATATGAATTTGGATACATAATACCTGACCACTGACAGAAATCTTGAGACACACTGTTAATATTTATTCTTAATCTCTCTGTTACCTGTACAATCTTAATGCTCTTGTGTGAATTCTGTGTCAGACACACACTTTATTCAATTTGAATAACTTGTTTTATAGAAACCTTTTTGCAGAATTTTTTGACATCCACATTTTCTGGGAATGAAATTCTATAATCATGGCTAGATGTGGACAGTAAAGGCAGCTGAAACAAAAGGGCTTCGTTCTCCTTCACCTCCCACTATCCTGCCTTCTTTTTTTTTTTTTTTTTTTTTTTCATCTGTGCCTCATAATTACCCTTCTGTGCCTGATCTGGGCTGCAGGAAAGGCCCACAGCATCTGCAAAGCTGGCAACAGGATGGTATTTCCAGGCAGGACGAGTGGGGAGCCAGTCCATGGCTTTGTCTGAGCAGCTGAGAACTTCATGTGAGCCATGCCGTGGTGTACATTAACACCGACCTGTGCCATCGGCAAGGAAAGCACTGAGCAAGTGTTGGGGCCAGTATTTATAGACAACTACATAGCAGTCCTGGAGAGAGAGATGGAGAGGGAGTGCGAGAAAAATCTTGGCTGAACCGAGGGTGATTTTATTTCAGGTTTCTGTTATTTAAGCAACATTAAATAAAACCCCTGTGCCGAGTTTAATCTCCTCTCTGAATCGTAGCAGTCCTGCTTCACATTATGGCCAGGTGGAAGCAATGGATTTAAAACAAGATGTTTGAAGGTAAGTAATTGATTTAGTGTCACTTTTACCTCCAGCGTCCCAGACAGCTCATTGCCCTTCGAGGATGCTGCATCAAGAGTTTGGTAGTGTGGTTGAGGCGTAGTGCTGTCTTTGTGTAAAGATGTTCTGCATGTGGGGAATTTGTGTACAGCTACAGAGGAATATTTTGTGATTTCTTCATTTAGCAACATGCTAGAAAAGGTCAGTCAGCATCAGAAAAGAAATACACACAGTCTACTTCCACTATGGAAAGTAGCACAGGTCATTTAAAATCTCATTGTAATGTCTAGGTTGTGGCTTAAAGCATCTGTTTCTTGATGTATAGCTGGTTGCTCTTGCATGGCAAGACTGGTGTTCTATATGCACTGCTTTTTGCAGCAGAAAATGAGAAAAAAAGTTTGACTCAAACTTCTGTCTTTTGTTGTATTAGCAATCAGAGTCAATACTCAGTCTTTCTCTGAGGAGCAGGACAGTAGTTAATGGATGTTCTTACATACTTCAGTTTAAAAAATGAATAATTTTTAAAAAGGTGGGGAGTTGAGTGGGTTATTAGGAGAGAAAAATTCCCCTTCCTTGTTGAATTGGTCAAGGTGACATAGAACACACACCCCTGCAGGATATTCCCTGATAACAGAGGGGAAATGATTGTTTACAGCAAACTGTTATAAACAAAGTGAAAGAGAGATTCTTCCTCGCCTACCTTCATACAGGCAGCTCCCTACAGCTTTTGAAAAATGAACCTTTTTCCATTACTCACAGTATCTTTTTCAACAGCCTCCTCAATACATACAGGCTGCTGAGTTCATTAGTCTTCTTTGTTTGCATGTTTTAGGGTGTAATTTTAAAAGCCAGGTTACCTAAAAAGGGGATAATTCTTCTAAAACTCTCTCCTGGCAGCAACATGTGAAATCTGTACAATTCAACATTGATGTTTACTATGGTTAGTTCAGAGAAGATTAATGTGTTGCTTAAAGAACACAGCGTTTCCCTGAATGAAATTTATCAGTTGACAGCCCTGGAATTACTTCTTTAAGTTAAGAAAATATAGTCTTTGGCACTGGTTGAAGATTTTTGGGGGTGAGTGGGAGGGTGGCTTGCAACTTCAGAGGGTGTTAGACACATACTGAATATGTGTTGAAAACAAAAGTCTGTTGAAATAACTTTAAGCTTGAGGCTCAAACTAACAAATAAAAGGAAATGCAAGACAGAGCTCACGTTAGATCCTTAGCTTTACTTGTTAACACCAGTGTTTTGCACGCATAGGGTACATAACAGAAGCCAGTATCCACCCATTTAAGATTTAGCAAGTAAATGACAAGAATAGTGGTGTTTTCCAGATAAGAAGAGCAGTCTATACAAAAACCTGTAGAAAACAATGTCTGTATTTAAAGATCATGATGATCATTATTTCCAATGTGTATAACTTACTTCTCATTTTGATTAGACATTGTTATCACAAACACTGGAAACATTTAAAAACTACATCAGGAAATGCAACAGGGAAGACAGAATTGAACATGAAATGGACAATTAACACTAATAAAACTAATATGCTGGGAAATTCTATCATTACAGAGCTATTCCAGTATGTGGACATTAAAAAAAATAAAAAAGATAAAGAATCAATTGTCCTATAACTCGTGAATTTTATAGAGGACAGCACTGTCACATCTCTTTGAGGTTTATAAATAATGATAAATGCAAGATGAAACCTCCTATTTTTTTCCTCTTCCTTACCCAAATTTATCTGTGCTTCTGTTTGATGGTTGTATGGATGTTCTTTGTCTAGTACCTTGGCCAAAGTACAACTAATAAGGAATAAGAGAAAGTACAGTTGTTGAACAGGGACTTAGCATAGTGTATTTGGACACAGGAGACTACAAGGCATCAGTCCACACCCTCAGTGTTGTGACTGTGCACCCCTAGATGATCACAGCCTGGACAGGTTTTACTACTGTTGTATTTTACTACTACTGTGACTTTTACAACTATAGGCATAGAATTGATGTACCATTGCTGAACCTGCATGGTCCTTACAGAGCCTAAACTGTTCTTCAGTAGCTGAGGTACTCTGTGTGTGCATCATTACCCTGGGTACACGTGTCTTACCTTTTGGCAACAGGTTAAAAATGGTCTCTCTTTTAAAACCAGGGACCATGAAGTGCAAGTGTGAACAGAACTGTGGAGTAGCTAATGCAGAATGGTATTCATCTGACCTTACAGTGAGATAACTTGTTTGCTTTCCCATACAACTTAGCAAAACATTTTGTATTTTGCAAATTAAAGGGACATTCAAGGGAAGATGTGGAGGAAGTGTCAGGACTACAGATACTGCTGGTCTCGCTCCAGGGAAGGGAATATCCTCTGAGCTGAATTCGACCTTTTCATGAGGATCTTGATATAACCATGTATGAGCTCTGTAGGTATTTTTTGTTCTTTGTGATGGAGTTTTCTTGACCCTTCCTAAGCCCCACAGAGAGATGCTTTAATGGCATGTTAACCTACTGATCAGTGAACTCTGTGCTAATGGGTCATGCTAGAGGCAGAGATTTTCTCTCTGATTGCTGGGATTATCCATGGAAAGTCCAATTACCTGCTGGGGCTGGGGTGAGAAAAGTCACACGCTGCCTCTTTAGCATTGTGTCTGCAGGAGCTGTAACAGCATTGGGTGTTGCAGGGGTTAATTTTTGGGCTTTCTGACTGTTGTGGACATGCCTGAGAGGGCTGGCAGTGGTTACCTGCTTGGATGGGAGGAACTCCCAGTGCGAGTGATGCGCTAGTCATCATCCAGAGGTTTTAAAAGACAGATGGCTAGGAAGGCTTCATGGAAAAGGACAGTAGGGTTAACACTTTCTACTATGCTCCTTTCCTCCATTAGTAATTGGAGCAGGAGCAGAGACATGTGAAAATACATTAGTGGCCATGCCTCTGTTTCTTTGCAACCATATTGTGTCTGGAGTTGGATGTGGCGTATCTTTGGTTTTTTGAATGTTGAAAGCCAGCCTGCTTGTTTTTAAGTTGTTCTGGAGCTTGAAACTCATTGTATAATTTCAGCTTTAGGAAATGCATTTCCAGAGATGGTATAAAGTGGTATGTTTTCTTTCATATGCTGTCTTGCTATTTATCTTTCTCTCATTTTCTATTTGAGGAGTCTCCATCAGAACTCGGTAATCAGGTTGACACAACAGCATCATTCATGCTCTGCTTTCATAGGGAAAATGAGATTGTGGCACAGGCAAAAAGAAAAAAAAGTGTGAAAAAAGTAAGACTTAAAAAAAAAACCAAACAACAAAAAAAAGCATATATATGCACATGCAAAGGATATAAATGTAACTTTATAAAACAGGTACATGCCTTGGTTAAAGGTAGTCCTTTGGATTCCTTACACTGCACAAATTACATAGGTAGTCCTTGGGGGTGATTTATCAGGTTGCGGAGAGGGCTGAGCATGATTTCTGACATTGTTCCTAATAATTGTATGCCAATATGGGAACTTAGCTAGTAACACATCAGTTTGAAGAAAATGTAATTTGGAAAGCTGTCTTGGATCTGGGAATGTGTTTATAGTTTGGACCAGAACTACAAAGACCATTTCATTAAGCGGCCAATACCTGATGAAGAAAGCACAACTGTGCATTAGGAAGGGTTCAAGTTTAATCTTGTGAGTTTGTCTGGTTCAGGCCAGGGATGTGGGGCCTCATTTCCCACGCTTTAGCTGAGCACCTCAAGCCTCTCCACCTGAGGCTCTTTCTCTCTCTAAGTATGCTGAGATGCTTATTGAACTGGGGACTCAGACCTGGATATGCCATATTGGAAGAGACTCTTCTCATGTCTGGGCTATTGACTCATTCTGTGTTTCATGGTCGGTCTTAAGAAATACTAATTTCTGTGTGAAAATTCTGTAATTTAGAACAGGCTATTAGGTCTCCTTTCTTTCCCCCTGTGATTTTTGAGGAAATCTTTTTGAAATGTCTTGGTTTCAAGAGATTGAAGAGTAAAATCTATGTTTGGATTTGGGGGCTTTTTCTTTATTTTTTTTAAAATATTCCTTTCCATTCAGACATCATCTGGGGCAAACTCTTTTCTAGAATAAACATGGAAGTATTTGTTTTCATCTTCAAGCTGATATCCTCTGCACTGTTTTGTCCTTTTTTAAATATCTGTGTTCCCATGTAGTAATGGGAAAATTGACACAAATTTATTTTTTATGTCAGTGTTGTCTCAGTTGCAATACTTTTCAGTGTTAAGAGTGGCAGCTTGCTGATGATGACTTTGGGAGCTCTTAGTGTTTTGCATAAAACTCAAGAGCAAATAAAAAAAGCAAAAATGTGCTTATGCAACCAAAGAAAACCATTTATGTTTTAGAAGTCAGTGCTCTCCCTCTATAAGAGAGCTCCTCTTTGGCTCCTACGTCTCACAGAAGTGATTTTCTATTCCTTTTCTATTCCTTCCCACTTTTAAATTTATGAATGGCCATGTTATTTTTCCTAGCCTGAAAAACCTTTCTAATGAGAACTTTTGAGCCTTGCCTTTAGGTGCCCTGTACAGCGATGTTAGTGCCACACTGTTGCGAATATTTAAAAACCAAGCGGGCATTGGAATTTAGTCCTTGGATGGGAAATGAGCATTAGGTTTTTCAGTTTGATTTGTATTTGCAAATGACTACCAAGTGCTGCTTAGTATTGAATTTCACCTATAACTGAGAAAAACTTGGTTAAAGTGGTTACATCAACAATGTTATGTGTGGATACCATGAGAGCATTTAACATCCAAGGGAAACACTGCTTGGCCTGAGGGCAGGTGCACATTCAATAGCACGTACATTTACAGTACACTGTATTTGTGGGCACTGAGTCCCTTGATCACTGACCTTTATCTTTTTCCCTGCGTAGAGGAAGTCCACTCTTATTTGAGCAAGACTTAGTTGCTTAACCAGTGTTCATTTAGGCAAACCAAGAATGCAGAGAATTACGTGTGGTTGCTCGTTAATACTGATTTAGAAATAGCATTTGCAGTGTGAACAGTCCTTTCAAGTTTTTCTTAGTCTGTGACACAACATGGGAGTACCTACAGCATAAGAAAACTCAAGTTTTTGTGCTGTTTAAAAATATTTTTTTCCTTTTTGTCTACTGCTGGTGCTTCCAATTTCTTTGTAGTTTTTAATAAAATTTGTGTAAAATAATATAATGCCATTGCTAATGCTTCTCTGTGGTTCAGAGTTAAAGCTACTGAATACTGCTAGTCCCAGACACATCTTGAAATCTGATCTACATTGACATTCCCATACTTTAGGAGTTACAAATGCACAGAACCTCCTTGACTATACAGAAAGTAGGATTTGGGAAAAGAGCTGGAGCTTTTAATGTGCTTTTTAGTTAAGATGCTGTCTTTTGTGTTGGAAAACAGAGGCAGACTTTAACATGGATGACCTGAACAAAATAACAGTGCTTCAGACAGTGGCCATGAAGAGGAAGAACCAGGCAACTATTGTGTGCTCTAAAGTGCAAATTGAAAGTCTTCAGCCTGTTGTTCCTGTGTCAAACTGGCACTCAGGAATGCATTTCTTGCAGCAGAGAACAAAATACTCTGATTTTTCTTTATCCTTGTGGCTTACATTGTTACTTGGCCCAGAGGCCATATATTTGAAATCTCTCACTTAAGGTCAGAATACCCCTTACGTACACTTTGCACTATGTGCCAGGGCACTGAAGTGGGACCATGGTTTCTGTAAAAATTGAAGTAAGCCAGTGAATCGTAGTTATTTACTGTATTTCATCCCACCTCAGAAAGCATGAGTATAAAGTGTGATTTTTAATTAACAAGCACATTGTCCCAGTGCTGTGACTTGGAAAATTACATATCAGTATCTAGACAGTTTAGCAGACCATTCATTTCTCCCTCCAAGCAATAAATAATATCCTTCAACTTCCCAGGAATGTTTTTCTGCTTACTTTCAGCAGCATAGGTACCTATGAAGTATTAATGATGAAGGTAAAATAAATGAAGAGTGATAATTGAGTAAAACTGCAATTTGCTAAGCAAAACAAAAATCCCAAGCCTTTCCAACACTGCATCTCCTTCATTTCATCACTACAATGGCTCATGATGACATCCACTAAGACTTTTGCCTACTAACCTTCAAATGTATCTTTGTGTTTATTGTCAGGGCCTTGCTGGCAAATTGAGCTTGACAATAAGATGGTGAAGGCAGGGGGAAGCAGGGTGACCTGGGACACGCAGTTCTGCTAAAACCTTTCAAGGTCCGTAGAGTGCCTTTTCCTTTCCAACGAATCAAATTACCAACTGGGCAGCTAGTTCACTTAGCTAATCATTAATGTGGGACCCGTGAATTATGGAGCTTGTAACCCTTTCTCTTGCTAATTAATTTTCTGTGTGTGTTAAAACACTCTTTCTCCTGGTGCTGTGAGAGCCTTTAACAGGGGCAAGTGCACTGAGCCTGGTCTGGGTTGTCCCAGAGCTGGGTTGCCCAGCTTTTGCCTAGAGCCCTGCTCCTGCCTCAGCTTGGAGGAAACCAAATCTGCCGGCACCTGCTTGTGGCCAGTGATTCTGGGAGCGGTCCGTGGGAGGTGCAGTCAGTGGGCAGCCCATTTCAACCTCATCAGCCACCCTAGGGTGCTGGAGCCTGCAGAGGTGAGTGTGCGAGGTCAGATTCTATGCTGTGCCCTCCACTTGGGATGATTTTGACCTAAAGTAACTCTTTTCTCATTGTGCTGAGAAGTGCAGGTCTAATAAGTCTGATGCATGTGTAGGGTTGTAGTTCTGGTTGCTTTAGCAGACATGTGGCCTTCGGCTATCTTGGGCCAGAAGAGTGAGGCCGGGTTAAATTCCAGCTGGAGTTGATCTCTGTTCCTTCTTTACACTGTTTGTCTCCTCCAGAAATTGTGCACAATGTCACCCTGGGTTGGGGAGTAGCTTTTATAACACATTTTCTCAGCATAACAGAATGAATTTGAAAGGGTTATTCTTGCATGTATGGTATAAGAATTTTGCTTTATTTTATGCCAGTTGGAAAAAAAGATGTTTCTTATTTCCTTTTAATAGCACAGGCATTAAATGGCAGGTGCTGACTCCTTTTTGAAGCCACCGAGAGAGCAGCTGTGCATCTCTCACAAGGCAAAGAGTTTTTCTGCAGCCCTTTTCAACATTTTGAGGGAAGGAAATCACATATATGCTGGATGTGACTGGGAAGGGACTTTATTTCAAATGCAGTCACTTCCCCAGTTTTTAACAAGTCCAGCTAGGATGCTGTGCAAGAGGGGAATTGTTTGTAAAGTGCATATATGGTCAGAAAATGACTGTACAAATGCTGTCATCCTTCTCCAGAGATCCAAAATCTGTCTGTCTAGTTCAAAAATAAATTGTGATGATTTTTTACTTTTATCTGGTCCATAGTGGTATGAGAAAATGAGCTGTATTTTACTCTGATTTCTTGATTGTCAACAAAATTGTTATTTGCTTTCTAATGTGAGCCAGAGAGCATGCAGCATGACTTCAGCTATGGTTTGTAAAGCAGGCTGTTGGAAGAACAAACTTTTGTTGTTTTGTTTGCTTTAAACTTGTAGATTAAGAAAATGTACTTTCTAAGACAAATAATGATTTTTCATTGCATCACTTCTGTCAAACACATCTCATCCTATACTTGCACTACCAGGTCTTATTTCTCTCTTGGAGTTTTTTTAATATTTCTGGCAGTTAACAGCATCCTAACTTTTTCCACCTGCAGAGCTCTTTAGAATAAAGTAATATCTAACACTTATATAGCAATTTGCATCCTGAGAAGATTTTGAAAGTCTCCATTAATGCGTCTTGCCTGAGGCAAACAGCAACATGCATATTTTTAAGATGAAAACTGAGAGTGTGCTACATAACTTATTCTAAGCATGTGAGGAATTGGTGCCATTTAATCTCAGAGTAAGTGACTTGAGCATGTAATTAACTTTCAGATTGAAGGATACGAATGATTGGAAATTAATTATAAAAAAGAAACATGAACTGTAGTGTCGTTACTCCACCTGTACTGAGTCAGTATTTTATAAAACGTGACTGTGAGGATGGACTGACTCTTGGTCCTGAGGCTGGGCTATACAGCTAGGAGATGTCTCAATAATACAGCATTGAAATAAGCAGGTGTATTTGCCATGAGCCATCTGCCTAGTTCTCTTACTCAAATGAAGTAAAAATTGCTATCTCTTTTCAGTGCAAGTTTTCCATGAAACGCAGGGTATGATGTAAATGGCAGAGAGGTTTGCTTTTGGCAGAGAGTCCACTGAAGTCAGCTGTAAAACTAACAGCAAGACAGCAAATCAAGGGATGAGCGGTCATGATGCAGTTCAGAATGAAGAAGCCACTGCAATCCTTGGTTGATTTCCATGAGCAGTAATTTAATGGTTCAAAATGATATCATGTCTTCAGTTTTTTTAACAGACTTTTTCTTATCCAAGGTAGTTAGAAAGATGAATGGTTAAAAAAAACCAAAACAAAACAACAAACTGTTTTCTTTTAAAATGGTGAATGAATTGAGAATGCAATTTAAATCAGGCTGGACAGCAAATTATGATATGGACATAATTTTAAGACCCTGCTCTAAATAATCCTGATGATGATGTGTGTGCGCAATGAAGTTCATTAATGGCAAAAAAGGGAATATTTTAGGATTAGGTAAATTTATGCCACATTTGGTGTTTATCTACAAAGTATTGTTAACATGAATGCCCAGCTAGAGAATACTATATACATAGTCATACACAAAGTATTTTGAGAATCCCAACATCTAAACATGAGAGCTGTGTTTTATGACTTCTTCTAAGCTGAAGTGCAGCCACAGTGAAAGAATACGAATACTGGAAATCTTGCACAAAGGAAAAGAAAAAAATTGTAATGAGACAAATCAAGTTAGTTAATCTAAATAATAATGAATGTCTACATCAGTGAAAGTTCATGCTTATTAAACATAAATAAATACACTCAAATCCATGCTACCTGAAAATATTATTTGGGATATTATATTGAGTTTGGGATAACTCACAGTTATATTTCTCTTTGTCAAGGTGAGACTCTAGTCCATAGGAAAGGAGATATTGTAGAAGTCAGGTTGTTTGGAGGATTTCAGTGACATCAGTCATGGAGGAGGATATCATTACCTATTAGTATGACTGGTAAAATTTGAGGCCCTGGTGGCTCGCTTTAAAATACTCAGTTGCACAGGTCCTCAAAAGATTTATGAGAAATACTTAAATTTCAGTTGTTGACAGTATCATGCTTGCCATATTTATTGGCCCTGTCATCTCCATGCTTTTGGAAATATCACCTCTAATTGTTCTGAATAATTGCAGCAACACCTGCTGGCAAGCCCAGAGCTGATATACTGGAAGCTTTCCCATTGTTGACGTCAGCCAACAAACCATTTGTGTCTTTAGCAGATGTTTTTCATTTCTTTTTCACATGGGATTTACTTAGATCTTTTCTCTTACTCCAGTAAAGACCAGCCACCTCTTTCAGGCTGTTTACCATCAGACACCGTATCGACTGGGTTACTGGCACCAAACTTATATGGATTTTACTTAGCCACAATGTTGATGTATTTTGTGTTTTATGATTCACTTCTTCTTCCATCTTCTTCTGTTTTGCAGAAGTTCCACATTTCATATTTTTAGCCTTCTAATTAAAAAAAAAAAGTCCTCTACATTGTCTGCCTTTAGATTGAAGGTCAATACGATGGTGTTGGCTGTGTTTTTTGGTCTTGCTCTGTTACCATCTTGAAACAGTGACTTTTGCTTCGACTTGCTTTTAATACCTAGAGCACTTTGTTCTTTACTTGTTTACAGTCTGTATAATTTTACAGAATTCTGATTGCTTCCTCACTGTTCATTTCAGGGTATTTTTGTAAATTTAATTTTATATTATATACTACAAAGGTTTTGGTTCCCACTGGAAAGCAAAACAAACCCCAAAAATGATAAACAAAACATGAAATACACTCAGATGAATGGCATTACAATGGAAAACATCAACACCACCCCCAACCCCCAACTAAACATTGCCCATAATATGTACTTTAAATATTTTTGTTCTTGAGGTGATGTGTCATCTAAGTAGGAACAAATAATAGCAACTTCAACTTCTTTTGACAATATAGATCTGAATAAGCTAAAAATTTCAATTTCCATGGGACTTAATAAGTTGAACTTTTTGTTCACTGTCCTTTGGTAGGCTAGCTGCACTAGTGTGTTGTTAACAAATTGATAATTCGTCAGTGTACAACATGGACATATACTTTCAAAGTGTTTCTAAAGGTTTCAGGCTGGACCTTGATATACAGCAGCAATGTCTTCCCTCTCTCTTTCCCTCCTTTGCAAAAAAATTACTGCCTCCTTCTTAAAAAATGCTAACAAGCAGATGTCAGCTATCACAGAATCCCAGAGGGGCCAAGCAAGCCATACAGCTTTATAAAGCGCAGCATGTAAAATGATGTGCACTTTCTCAGTCTTTCTGCAGCAAAGGAAGAGTCCTCAAATCAGTACACTGTCCTTCAGCCAAAGGTTTTGTTGGACACCTTTATAAAATGCAAATCTACAGTGCTGGGCATGGGCTCTTAGTTCTCTGTCCATGTATCTTCTGCTGTCAAGAGGGCTAGTCAGCATTCACAAAGTCTCTCTACATTCTTTCAAGGTATTAATCTTGTATACACCCAATGCCAGAAATGCTTTTTGCCTCTTTCACCTTGGCTAGTTGTCACCATTTTGTGTCATATTGAGGATATTCTTTCTCTTAATTAAAAAGCACTTAAAGGTGTTTATTTTTCATCCAGGAGAGCTTTGTTTGTGAGTTAGATGTGCTTTGTACATGTTCTTTTTTTTGTAAAGGATGTTAGTCTTCTGTTTTGGAATAAATAGAGAGGTGGATAAGTAATTGAAGGTATTTCAGTGACCGAAACTATATGCTATTACTAAAACTTAAATGTATATGCTCTACCAGCTCACATAATGAATAACAGGCTTCCTCCTATTCTGCTTTTTATCCTTAATTGTCCTAACCTGACAATTTTGTTCTGTGACTTTTGAAACAGTCTGGCTGTTTGTTTCTTGACTCAAATTGAAAGTAAATTTCATCTTGCCACTTCTTTTAGGCTCAGGTCTCATCCTAATCAAGAGTTAAAATTCCCTGCATATGATGCCCTATACTGATATATTCCTTAATATGGTATAGTTTCAGTATCTACGCATCAGGGTGCATTAGCTACAATTAAAGCTGTAAATTATACACTTCTCCCTCATTGCTCGTTCCTCAGTTGTAAGTTACCGAGATGTTTGCATTGATACAGTTAACAGTTTACAGCCATTCTTTCTTTTGGAAGGTTCCAGTTATAATCATCTCCAGGCCCCAATTTGTGCCGTACATGGCCATCTATGTGGGCTTTTGTACCCATTCCAACCACCTGGGTCCCATTACTCCCATTTGGTTCCCATCGCACTGACTTCCTGTCTGTATTATGGAATTTATTTTAATTTTTGAACATTTAACATAAACAGTCTTGTATGGTCTATATGTGAAAAAAATAAAAAAAAAAATCACCACCTCATGTTCTAAAAGTTTCATTTAATTTTTGCATATTTCTACTTAGTCATTATAATATCAGTCTATAGGAAGACAGTATCAAAGCATAAGAATGCCTCTTGACAGTTTCTCCACAGAGTAAAGAATGTATTTAAAATACAAGTTTTTAAAATCCCCATAACTATTTTTACAGAGTCATAGAAAAATGCAGAAATAGATCTCCCAGGGTCATCTGGCTGTATCCCAAAGCAGGATCCTTATATATTTAAGCTGATTTAGAGAGACAGATTTCTGACCTTTTGTTAAGTGGATATTCTGTCAACTTCACCAGTGTCTCTAGACTAGATGGTATGCAACGAAAGTTTTTTGTTGTGTAGTGATTCCTGATGCTGAGGCTGAATTTGCTATTCACTTTCTCACTGAGAATTCTTATAAATTTATGGGATGCTTTTTTCATTTCCCTAAGGTTTTATTTTAATTTTCAAAGAATACATATATATGTTTATATATGTGTACATATGTATATAAAATGTACTAGGGCATCTTTCACAGCTTAAGTCTTTGCATCATACTGCCCTTCAGAGATTAATGGCAGGTAGACAGGCATAGCATATTACTTGTAAGCAAGAATAATGTTGGTGCTGTGCAAAAACAACTAAAGAGACTTTTCTACATGAAAGACAGAGGAGGATTTGGACAAGAGAGTAAAGTTCTTTTTCTTTCCAATGAATTAGAATTTTTAATTGCCTGTTAGTCCTGCCGGTGAACAGAATCTACCTCCCATGTCAAAGCAGGAGGTAAATAGCATTGATCAACTTTTCTCCCCAGGTTAATGCCTTCTACCCAACCTCACTGGTATTTTCTTTCTCTAAGTCTTATGCCAGTATCTACACATCAGATACACAAAATAATCTGTGCATAGACCATCCAGTGCAAATTGAGGATTTTGTGCTGCAGTCGTAGATGTTTTCTCCAGGTTCTTGGTCAATGATACAGGAAAATACGCTCACGGATGGGAAGTTACAACACCCCAGCAGAAACAGGGCCAAAATGCTACTGCATGCCAGCTGCCCTGCCATTCCAAACAGCAATACCAAATGGCTCTGTAGCTATCTCAGAAGATCATGGAGGGGATACACTGTGACTGAGTAACTCCAGTAGTTTTTGCTGGGTAAGACAGTAGTTGAAAGTTAGAAAATGGTGAATTTCCACAGTCACACTGTCTAGAGGCATGTCCTTAAGCTGTCCACACGTATTTCTTTCTATTATGTGCCTGTTGGGGTCAAGAAAGCAAAGAAAAAATATAGGTCTTTCCCTTCCTTAAACTGAAATGGCTTATGTGTAGAAAGCTATGCCATAAATTCTAGAATTCTGTGAATTTTTAACTTGGTTGGAAGGCGAAAAGACAAAGGCATAGCTGAAAATGCTAGCTGATTAGTCTTGTGTATAAAATCTATTTAAGGGGCAATAGCAAACTTCTGTATAAAAATTAATTAGAACATAGCACAGTCAGTTGAGATCAAAGAGCATGCATTTATTGTGAAATATATGGTTGCTGGAGACAATTCATTTTTAATTTATTAGATTCCATAAATTGTTTTCTGATAGGTTAGGAACAGAGATCTATCAAGCTTATTCACATAATGCTGGCTCTGGCAACTAGCTAAGTGAATTATTGTCTTGAAGTATATGCTTACCCTTTAATGGTAGTAGACACAGCAATGAAACTACATGGAAGTAGTGCTATTGTGTTTTCAGGATTACAAAAGCACTTCTAGCATAGTAGAACATGTTGATACTAGCAAAATAAATCCCCACTCTTCTCCTACAAGGACTGAGGGAGAAAGTAAGTGTTGGTTTCATCTTACTGGTGTGTGATGTCTGGTGTTTTTTTCTGAGATGCATATTTGAAAAGTTGAAATCTGAGCCGGCTACATCCAAGGTGCTTTCAGGTTCTTGAAAAGTGGTTATGAATTTATAGTGGAATTTCTCTGCAGTGATATCTTCTACATTGTCGTTCATTTTTTGCCAGGGACAGAACCAGTCTATCCCATTCAGAGAATGACCACCTTTTCACCCACCTGGTTTAACTTTGCCTTCAGAGTGCCCCCATGGGTAGAATTTGGCCTTTTCCTGCTGCTCCAGTAGCTGCCCCTGGTAAGAGAGACTCATAAGGCCTTGGTTATCTCTTCCTTTGTAGTGTTGGTTCATAGACTACCGTAAAAATGTGTAAAAGTCAGGTTTTTTGCTTACCTTTTTCCTCACTTATTTCTAATTTCATCCATAATGTGATACATGTTGTGCTGAAATCAAGGAAGATGTAAAAATTACAGCGTATATAGAATTAAAAATCAACTTACACACATAGAGACTGTAGGAGTATGGGAATGAGGAGAGGAAGGTGTGCAGTGTTCTCATGTTTGCAAATCCTTGACTTAACTGCACATTTTGCCTTCTGTTCTTCCAATGGAACTACACCTTGTAGTTTGACCTGTGATCATTTTGTCCCAGTGCAGGTTTGGATTCCTAACAAATAATTATTCTCTGTGGCTGTGGAAACCAATCTTATTTTTATACATTACATTAAAAAAGCAACCTTCATGGGTTTTTTCCCTTTATCTGCATCCAGTTGTAATTAATTTTTAAGTACAACTCTCTATGAATTTCAGAGGTGATCTGATAAAGTAGAACAAGATTTTTTGATTCAGAAGAATCCTAAAACATCTGCTCTGTAATGAAGCCTGATGTCAGAAGGGTGGAGAGTGCTTATATATTCTCAGGATTGCATTTGAGTATTCAGTACAGGACATATGCCAAACTCTTCAGGAAAGCAACAGGATATTTTTGTTTTAATGTTGTTTTGATACCTTGGGTCACTTTTATGCTGTAAAAATATCTGCTGGCAATTTAAATATAATATGCTCGCTCCCTTCTCTTTAATTTACAGAAGGATTGAGATTCTCAAAAAGAAATTCTCTTTTGGGTATGTCCAGGTGCGCACATCTAAATCCTATGGAAGGCTGAACAGCATCGGTCCATTATTTTCTGAAAAAATAAGCTATTGCAAATCAGCAGGCACTAAGCCAAGTTATAATAGAATAGTTTATTATAATTTGATGTAGATGGTGGATAGAATGGATAGACTGTAATTGAAGCTAAGTGAATAATTCCAGTAAATAATTTATTCAATGAATTTATCCTGTTTTCCTACTCAGAGATTGTTTTTACTCCCCCCTCTTCCTTCCCTCCTTACATTTTATAGCCCCTGGGTTTTTTTTGTCGAACCAGAAGGGTGAGGGCTTTGTTTCATTTTGTGCTGGCCTGTGCTGGCCACTGTGGCAATGCTGCCATTTCATGCCTCTGCATCCCCAGGTGCACATGGCTGGAACCCCATACTCAGGGAAGTCTGGTGGGGCTCTGTGCGGGACATGCCCATCAGGGCAACAAGGCTTCCAGAGATGTGGGCATTCCTTCAGGGCAAGAATTAATTATGTCACGAGCTTTGAGCTTCACAGATGGCTAGAACCTCCTCAAGACAGATAACAAGGATCTCTTATCTAGAGGATGAGAATCATGTTTCACTTGGGCTGTTGACATCTTTAGTTCATGTGTGTGTGTGTGTGTGCATGGTGGGGGCGAAAGTTTGGGTTTGGTTCTTCAGGGCTTCCAGAAGAGAGTAGAAATGTTTGTGCCATAAAAATTCCTTCCAAGAAAATGTCTCCAGTCCAAGGAATTTGTTTATTGAGCAGGAGCTGTGCTCCCAGAGCCTTGTGGGGTTTTGTTTCTATTACAGTATGTGCTAGCATCCTGCCGGTTGATCAGGCTGGCCAACATGCTGTGTCCTTGCCTGTATTCTGTCTTGTTCTGCCCTTTCTTCTAGGGTTTTTTTTCTAGCTTTTAAAACAGTATTTCTGGAGTTTTGAGCTTTTAATCAAGCTTTGGCTCTCCTGAGCAACCCATCCCTTCTTTGTCAGGAATTTGGACAAAGATTATGCGATGCATACACATTCAATAGATTAATTCTTTCCTGGTTCCCTGATGGACCCAAGCTAAGTCCTTCAGCTTTCATTTAACATTATATGCAGATTTTTGTAACATTTCAGTTTCATGTCACAAGAACTAAAGTTCCTAATTGATATATGAAGTAGCACTGACTAAAACAAATTAAGCTATGGACATCTCAGACCTGTTATTATTCCGGATGGGTTGCAAACTTAAGTAGGCATCACTTCATCAGGACTATGATGATCACAAATTGCTTTGTGCTCAAGTAAATGAAGCACAGATTGAGACAAAATTCAGGAAAGAGCATGAACTTGTGGTGTTTGATTTTGGACCTCTGAGCCATCAGACTAGGATACAGAAATTAAGCCTTTAAAGCAGCAGAACCTATGTACAGCTGTAAGCATGTCCTACTGTGGTTATGGATTTAACAAGTTCATCCTCACACTTACTAGGTCTGAAGATTTTAGCTTTATCATTCTGTTCTGTGTGTTATCTCTTTGCCCATCTTGTTTATGTTTATTGTGTATTAACACAAAAATCCCCTGGACCACAGAATCTGCTCATCCATGAACTATCTCAGTTTCTCCCATAGCCCTAAGACGCCACCTGTACCTGTGGAAAAGGGCTTTAATCCTACACTGCATCCTCAGCACAGGTTTGGAGGGCTATAACACAGGATTGCCCACCTTCTCTGGGCTGCTGTGGGTCAGACTTTTTGTCATTGAGCAAAACATCAAGTAGCAGGTTTGAATGCTTAAGGAGGCTTGAATTTTTCTTCTGACAACAGTGCAATTTTTTGGTTTTGTATATATAATCTATATATTCTTCAAAGTGACACTATTCCTCTTCAAAACATTTGACTTTAATATTAATTTGTAAAAGCAAATTAGCTTCATGATAGAATGTATGAACAATAGTCTAATCTGTTCAGCAGTCTGGTGTATTTTTTAATAGATTTCTATATTAATATTGGAGCAAAGACAGTAATTTTTGGTGCTTTTACAGCTGTGAAAACATGCCTATTGCAAGAAAGAGACTAAACTGTACCAAAGGGCGCACTGTGCCAGCAATATTTAATACTTCATTGTAGGTCCACTGTTTTAAACATCTGTCCCTCATTTAGTGTATTTTTAATACAGAATTTTTAGTGAGGGCAAAAATGTAACTTTTTATAGTAAAATGCTTTCTCTGCTACTGAGAAAAAAAAGCAACTTAGGATTCTATGAGAAAAAGTACTTTTAATGATTTATACTATTTGGGTCATTGGCCTTGAACTTCCATAAAACAGTAAGTCATTTTTATGGAAACGAACACATTTCTAAGAACATGAATATGGTTGATAAAGGAAGTTTCTGTGAAGTAAATATGGAAGCTGGAAAGGGAAAACTACTGTGTAGCCCCTGTACCCTGCTGCGCATTACGCATAAAAAGGAAATAATTGAGTTACTCAGGCTGAAGCAGGTGAGTGCCACAGACTCCTGCAGTGAAAAGGAAGAAGAAGGAAATGAGCTGTGTGTGAAAGATACTGAGGTTATGGGCACCTGATGTGATTGTCAGTGTTCTGTGGGCATTGTAGAATGTTCAGGTTGGAAGGGACCTTGGGAAGTGATCTAATCCAATCTAAGACACATCTTCAAAGGGTGTGAGATGAGAATGTTGGAAAGAGGTACTGGGGTCTTGCTAGGAGTTGACAGTGCATCAGCTTGAGAAGGGGCTTGCCACTGGTGAGCCTGCACCTCGAATCCTTTTAGGCACCTCGTGACAAGAGAGACCTTGAGGTGCTGGAGAGTGTCCTGAGAAGGGCAATGGAGCTGGTGAAAGGTCTGGAGCACAAGCTTTATGCGGAGCAGATGAGGGAGCTGGAGATGTTTGGCTTGGAGAAGAGGAGGCTCATTACTCTCCACAACTACCCAAAAGCAGGGTGTAGCCAGGTGGGGGTTGGGCTCTTCTTCCAGGTAACAAGTGATGGGACAAGAGGACACGGCTTCAAGCTGCACAAGGAGACATGTAGATTAGATATGAAGAAAAATTTCTTTACTGAAAGGTGGTCAAGCACTGGAACAAGCTGCCCAAGGACGTGGTGGAATATGCACCCTGAAAGTGCACAAAAATGTGTAGATGTGTTGCTTAGGGACATAGTTCTGGTGGCCTTGGCAGTGTTGGGTAAATGGCTGGACTCAATGATCTTAGAAGTCTTTTCCAAACTTAACGATTCTATGACTGGCTATAGAAGAGAGCACATGTACAGTGTAATTGCTCCACACTAGTGTAATTTCCACTACAATTTTCTGGAAGAAGACTTAAGTGAGTGAATCTTCACAGTTTTTTATGCATGTAAAAATAACAAAATCCTTGTGATAGTTTGATTGATGTGTTTTACTGTGGTTATGTAAATTTTCTCTAGTGGTGAATGTAGAAGAAGTCATTTCCAATTCTTCTTTTTATGTTTGTTTGCTTTTAAACCCTTGATATTAAACATACAGGCTTGCACAGCATCCCTGTGTAGCATCCTTACAATACACTAAACAAGTCCACACAAAAGCAAAAGAAAACACAGTGGCTATCATGTACTAAATTAAATTTCCAAATTCATGGCAAGTGCCCATGCCCATCCCATTTAAATATTTATCAGAAATACATCTTAGATTAATTCCTCCCTTTTACAGGTATGAGACCACTCAACTTATTTTTGAAAAGGACTTAAATTTTAATCTCTAACAGCACAAAAAAGTGTATGGTTTGTTTGTTTATAGGCTTGTCCTACGCTAATGATTCTTGGACTTTAATCAGCTTGTTCAGATGACATTTTCCTACATCAGCCTCCTGGAATTAGTTGGTGAATGGGGATGTTTTATCCTGTAAGGTGGGAAAACAAACACTAGATTTGCTATTTTGATTTGTAAAAAGAATAGTTCAGGAAGGGAACTCTGTGTTGTGACACAAGAGTTCAATGGTGAGACCCAATGACATCTTCGTTACTAGGAAAACTTTATAGGTCTTGTGTGGGAAGAGCACTTGAAATTATATCCACATATACATTTAATACAGCTTCCATTTGTCCTTGTCTTATATCTCAGTATAATCAATTGATGAAGATTTACACTCTGTCTCTTATATGAAGGGACTGTTTGAAAGAAGGAAAATCACTTGGCTCATATTAACTTGCCTCAGCTATACCTTCCTTTACCCACTTTGTACAGGTATACTACTACCTCTGAAAATGGACTAAGAAACAGGCTAAGATGGGAACTTCCAGAAAACAGACAAATGCTCATCTCTACCCAGGAAACGTTTCTTGGTTGTGTATGGCCTTGTTGCACTGGTAGGGTTTTTTCAACAAAATATAACACGACAGAAAAAAAAAAATTCTGAATTTATATACACACACTAAATATGTCAAATTCTTCTTCTTTCTTCTTTTTTAAAAATTTTTTTAAAGAATATATGTCTTTGATTTGTATGAAAAATACGTGAGGTCAATGTGAACTATGAGAATTCAACATCTTTTATGTTTTGGGTTTTTTCTTTTAAGCAGATCTATTCTTACAGTTTTTGATGATGTGGTATGCAGATTAGAATTGTGCCCTTTTTAGTGATGTCCCTGACTTCAGAACATGCAAGTTAAAAAATAAGAAACATTCACCGGTATACCTGATGCAGCTCATAATGGCACTAGAAAAGAAGCCAGAACCTATACCTCTTAATTTTCCATAAAAGAACAAAGTCCACAGGTGCAATGTATTTTAGAAGACCCATTGTCAGCTAGATCACCAATCACTGGAAATGATAAAAAAAAAGTACAGGTAACATAATTAGGGAAGACTTGATATTAACTAAAAATAAAAACCATCTATTTTATTTGTAATGTAACAGGCATACTTCTGTGCCTGTAGAGGCAGCAAGCATACAAAGGTGATAATGCTTAAAACTTTGTCAAAGATGAAAAAAAGTGTTTTCTTTTGAATTTTTGATTTATGTACACTCATTAGGGTCTAATTTCAAAAAACAGATGTAGAGAAAAGTATAAATTTGTGTCTCTAAAGATGGCCAGTATGGGCAGTTTCTTCTTGTAGGAATTCTTCAGGAACAAAGCCTGAGTCTGTGATCATCAGGATGTGGTCAAGAGCAAAATCCCAGTTCACAGCAGCATGGGCAGGTTTGGGGGACTGCTGAGGTAGGAACTGTCAGATGGCTCCTGTCATTGGCAGTCTGGTACCCTCTGCCAGGCCTCTGTCTTTGTAGGAACGCCAGGATTAGGCCTGCAGCTGTACAGACTTAGTCACTAATTAAGAGAACCTGATTTTACTGGAGTTACATGTGGGGTTAAAGCTCTGAGTGAAGCCAGTTGAGACATTCAGAGGTACTGACTCGATTCTGGATGCCATTAGGATCACCAAACACTTGTCAATGGTAAGACTTGCATGCGCTTTTTAAAGAATATCTAAAACAGATAAAACCCCTCTGAATTCTTTTTCCGTGTAAAACTGAAAAATAAAAAAGGGTTTTCCCAACCCCTGCCATTTTAAGCATGGATAAGTGGGTTGTTTCACATAACTTTTAAAAACATTTTAGGAACAAAATAACCCTGACATATCAAAGGACTAAAGGCTTCATTTGTATGAGGCTCCGCAATGCATTTCCATAAGACTGCATTGTGAGATGATGTCTGTAAGGCAGCTCCAATGTAATAGAAAGTGCTGATTTCATAGGAGGTTTTAAATGACAAGCTTTGTGTCAAATTTAGTGGCTTTTTGGAGATAAAAATGGAAGCAGTGAAAATTAAGAGCCCAGTATAATTAAACAACTTTCTGAACTGTTGCATTTTATATATAATATTAGTTTTCAAAGGCGAGGGCCAAAATAAATGTTTGGGGTTCACTCTTGGTTCTGTGGAGAAGCAGAGATTGACGTGCGTTCATGGCTGCATCATGGACACTGGAAAAACCCTGCTCACCATTGGGAGGAATGCGCTTGGCACCGAGTCAAATGCACAGCGTGGAAGCATTCACCTAATTAGTGTTTTAACAGCTGCTTAAGGTTTGTTTCAATGGGAAGAAAATTATTGAGCACAATTTTATGTAATTAGTAGAGCATAAAACACGTGGTGTGTCTAATTAAATGTTTAAAACTATTGACATTACGTAGCTACTGTTGAGGTAAATGAAGTGGAAAATCGTTATGATTTTTTCGGTTGGTAAATTACTTCACAATACGCTCAAAGGCCCATTTGATAAGATGAACTCAATCCTAATGCAGAATGATGAGCACCGGGGCCTTTTCACACCCCACAGGTATGTGGAGGTCTCACCAATTTAACTGGAGGAACTGGCTGGTATTTCAGGGCTTTCAAGTCTTGCCAGCATGTGCTCCACTCTTCAGAGCACACTGTGTTAAATGCAAGTACGTCCCGCTGCTTTGGTTCACAGCTCCTTTATCCAAAGGGTGACAAACTGTGCATTGTAGAGCTGAAGTCCTCGCTTTCTGATCCCAAAACAATAAAGCCATTGAGTAACGATCCAGCAGGCACTTAGCAAAGAAGAGGATCTTGGCATTGCAAGCAAATTTGCTTATAAAACTTGCTGTATTTCACAGGTTGAATTGTTGAAGGATTTGGACTTTGTTTTGCAGTTCTCAAGATAGAGCTGGAAGTATCATTATATTTATCATGCAACACCAGTTGGGTGATTGATTTAAATCCAGTTGCACTACAGGTGCTTCACTCTATGCTGATAACATCCTGTTGTCATATTTATTTACAGGACTATTGAACAATGTTGACTGTAAAACCCCAACTTCTGAGATTAATTTTTTCTCCACTTGAGTCAATACAGTTTTTGCCTGATACATGACACACTGTGTTATGTAGACCACTTTTATTTTTTTTTTCCAGTTTCAAATTCAATAGAGAAGAAATAGCACAAAAACAGGGAGTGAGGTTTAATTGCAGCTGTGGCACTCAAATCCAGCAAAGGTAACATTAAAACACAGAATTTACACTGGGCTAACGGAGGGTTCACCCACCCTTTTTATATTGAGTTACTTACATCTACAGGCTATCTTATTTCATTTTAGAAGTTTATCATTCTGTATAATACTTTTAGGAGCTGTCATTGTAACCGTAAAATGAGCACATACATAGTGGAGAGGTAAATATTCCCTAAAAGAAATTATATTTCACAGAAAAAAAAAATTATTAAAAAGGGACCAGTTGCCTTTTTTTTTTTTTGCCTCCATGGCTTTGCATCTCACTGTTCATTTGTTTTTATCGTCTCCAGGAAGCCATGAAGTAAGGTTAAGCTGTGATTGTAAGTTTGCACAAGGCATTCTAGCACTGCCTGCCCCAAAAGGTAGCAGATCACTCTTCTGAGCAGGTGAAGTTGAAGGTGTCACTACTCAGCGTCTTTCCTCCAATGACTGGAAAAAATACACATGGGGTACTTACTGATTCCTCTTTAGGACACAGCTTCAAGTCGGTAGACTGGGGGGCAGGGACAATTTTGAACTCTTCTAGAAGGAGGAGGAATTTCTGCTGAATGTGATACGGGATTTATACCAGGGAAGGGCAAATAGCAATAGCCCTTCCCTCTCCAGGGCCACCACCATCCTGTTGTGCAAGCGCTGAGGCAGACTCCCCTTATGGACACTGCAGTGCCTTTGGTAATGGCTCACACTGCATAGATCCAAAGCCAAAAGTTTCATTTCTGGTAGATTCTGGATTCCCCAGAAAAATGGATTGCAATTATTTACTGTTGCTGAGCCTTCCTGATTGCGTTGTTGGTAAGCCTTTTACTCCTGGAGGTGTCCTACCCAAGAGCTTGAAAGAGAAGATTCTTCAGTGGGGAAGGAGAGAAGGGGTCAAGCACCTATGAACAATACCTACTTCCTAGAAAATTAAAACTTTCAGCTGTTGTCTGTCAGTAACTGGAATTCTACTCAGGGACTTGCTGTCTTAAAACATCTCTGGTTTTGGGATCTACATTTTGGGAAGTGATCTACATTTTCCTGACATACCTCAAAACACGGTAGGAAGTCTGTCTTTTGTTTTGAGGAACCTTTTCAAATTTAAATTATTTTATCTGCTACTTAAATTTAGTGACATAATTTTTAAAAGTACACTTGGGGATTTTATGAAGAGCAGGAGAGGTCATACTTCACAAAACCATGGGTAAGAGGGATGTGGAGAAGCCTGTTGTGTCTTTTCAGTGTGTGGGGCATTTGGAGGGCTGTAGCAGCATCAAGGCCCTGTGTGAGGCTGTGAGCTGAAAGAGTTAATTTTCAAGTTCATCATGAGCTGTGTTTACTGATCCTTTCTTATTCCTTTGTGATAATTGGCACCTCAGATTCTCTGCTAATTAATTGGGCTGCAAGGGGCAGGTGGCGCCATTCTATTTTGATAATCCCTGTCAGCAATGTCTGTATAATCTCTTTGTTTAATTAAAATGAATTTGTAATAGGGGTGCATGAACTTGCAACAGTTTGGTTTTTTCCCTTCTCTTCCTTTCTCTCTCTCTCCCCCTCCCTCGTTCTCCCCCTCTCCTGGCTTTGCTTCACTTCAGTGGGCGTTCACTGCTGGGGGGCAGTTCTGCACTTCTGGAGCCACCACAGTCCGTGTGTTATTGTCACTCTCTAGTCTCTTTGGAAATGTCTTACCTCATTAACACTCCCCAAGATATAAGCCATTTATTTCGAAAAGTCTTTTTTTTCCCCCTTTAAAACGAAGAACATATCTGTAAAGAGATTTCAAAACTTCTTCCTACTTCAACTTGAAAACAGTTCAAAAGGTGCAATGAAGATTAAAATAATTTTAGTTAAAACCAAAATATTTAACCATTGAAACACATTACTGTAATGTTTTATCAATTCATTGCTCATTTATCTCCATGGCCCTGACAAAAATTTCAAGCAAGCAAACAAAATCCAGTGCCAAAACCATTGTTTATCGTAAGTCAGTTCTGGCAATATGAGCAAGGGTCAACTTTTTAACACTCTCTGGCTGAGGACAGATTTCAGAATGAAGATCTGAAAGTTTAAATTTCTAAGACATAGACAGTTTCAATGTGTGCTTTATTATGATTATTGGAAGTTGTTCATGCCAACTGCAAACACAGAAGTGGATTGCAAGTCTCGTCCTTGAGGAGGCTCCATGGCTTTGAAGGTCCCTTCCTTCTCCAAGTGCCCCCCTGATGTTTTGTCTAGCTTCTCTTCACATTCCAGAGCAGAGGACAGAAAGTCGCAGGAGCTGGAACAAAACATGAGATTAGTTTTACAAACACTCTAAAGGGATAAGAAGGTGAAGGATAGATGTTGAAGGTTTCTTGTGCCATGGAGGACACTTCACATGATGTGCTCATCTTGTCCAGTGGCCTGACAGATCACTTCTGCTGGCTGCTGTTCAAGGGGAAAACTAGGTACTTTCCTTTTCTTTTTTTTTTTTTTTTTCCTGTGCCTGTACAGGAGGCACGCTGGAGCCTAGCAGAAATAAGAATCCCAATTTTGGCCGAAATTTAACTGCTAATAGCTTGCTGAAGGAGTCTGTCAAACTCTTGTAGTAATATGAATGCACACTATTCCCTAGAATTTAAAAGGGAAAAAAAAAAAAAAGATGTTATGTAGTGGTTTAATTATATTATTTATCCCTTCTGTGTTCAAGATGAGGTCACTCAGGAACTGATAGTGGCACTTGTGGCTCCATTATGTTTATTTGAAAAGGGTGGCACAAAAGATCTCTTCTTCACTGGCATCTGTCTCAGCATTTCCTCAGATCCCCAAGACCCTCCTGCATGCAGATATTTTCTTCCCTGCTACTACTGACATGTTTACTTGCATTGTGTGCTGAAGCCACACATGCAGCTCATTTTCCTGTGGTGTGTTTACTAGTGCCACAGATAGGTGTGAGTATCCCTGCTGTATATCCACAGAACCTGAAAACTGTGTGATGCCAGCAGTGTAGGATGTATTTCATCCCTTCCTACCCATTCCTAGTCTCCCTGAAGTCCTTCCTTCCCTCTTACTGGAAAAAGCTGCTGGTGGTTCAGTGTGAGTAATTAATGTCACACAACACTCAAATCATCCATCTGGGATCCTCACCCCTGGGAAGTCAGCTCACATGCAGGAGATGAGGCCCTGAAATTACAATGAAGAATGTTTTAGAAAGTTCCATTTGAAAGATTTTTTTTTTTTTTGTAATAGATTTCAGTGAATTAATGTTTTCAATGGGAGATTGAAGGATAAGCTGGCAAACTTGTCAGCATTCCCCTGCAGTGCTCTGAATGGAGGCCCAGAGCCGCCAGCGTTTGTAACCTCATCATTAGCCGTCCAATAATTGCTCTTTGTCAGATATCCCTAGTGTCCACACTCAAACGGTCACATGAAACTGTTGTAATGCAGGAAAGGAAAATGAAGTTTCTAATTCTCATCAAATCAGGGAGAAGTTTGAAAACTCAAAGACTCAGAGAAAAAAAAAATCAAGAAATTCTTCTGTTCAAATCATCAGTGTTTTTTAAGATTATCCAAAGCTATGGCTTTTACTATTAAAACAGAAGGAAAACATAAAATGAACACAATCATAAGCTGTCTTGCTGCTGTTTGCCCCTTTGCCATATGGGTGCTCTGCAATGTCTACATGGCAAGGAAGAGGAAATTTCAGTTCTGTTTCCTGGCATTTGATGAGTATCATACTAGAAAGAACTTCTGCAACACAATGAAAAGCAATCCCCAAGCTTTTCAGGAACTGAAAATGCATCCAAAGATTTGCCTGCATCACAGACATTCTTAGAATTTTCTGTTATAAAATTGTATCTTTAAGGTTCAAGACTGGGTAGATGTTTAAAGAAGATATCTTAATGGACAGTGGCAGGAAAAAAAAAAAAAGCTGAAATCCTGAAAAGCTCAAGAGGTCCAAAGGAATCTTTCCTCTAACTCATCACTGAGCATAACAACTGGGGATCAGCTCAGCAGCATCTACCCCTTACAGATGGTGTCCACTGCAGTGCATTTCCTTTTCCTGGTAATTAAGATGCTGTTGTGTGAAGGTGTGACTTCAAAGTTGTGTCTGGGCCCCCCACTCTTCTGTCTTATTAGCACATTTCCTGGAATAGTGATAGCTTCAAGGTTTTGCTGAGCTCTGTTTGTGAGTCCAAATGAAAACAATGGGGGAGTTGAAAGAACTTCTGAGACATGTCAAGTGCTTTCTGACTTAGGGAGCTAATTGGATTTCTCTCTGCCTGGCTTTAGGTGACAGATTCCCCGGCAATTCCATGGTTTCTGTGATTATGACTATTATGGATATCCAGTGTTAATTAATAGACTTACAATTCAAGTTACAATGTGGTGTTTTAGAGAGATGTATGTAATATACCCAAAATATAATAACTGATGTGGCTTTGGAGGTACCCCTATTCCTCTGTTTTTGAGTCTCAGGTTTCATGGTTTAGTTTTAGTCCTTTTGGTTCCAGACCTAGTTACTGCTATATTGCCACAGGAAAGTATGAACACATTTGCTCCATATTACTCTGTAGACTAGAGGTAGAAACTCCTAAAATGCAGCATTTAATTTGTGAAAATCCAGCTTTTAATGTGAATCATCCTATATAGGAATTTCTGTCCAAGTTTTGGTATGGTAAGACCTGAGTATCTCTCAAAGCGATCCTTCTCTGCTTAGCGTCAGCAATAGCAGAATAGCAATTGAATTGCAAAGACTATTCTGCAGTCTTTGAAAGGATTGCATGCTTGCTAGAAACTGAATAAAAATTACTCATGCCACAGAGGATTAAATGCCTTCTGAGAACATGGAATTCCACATCTGAAACATGATTCTGTTCTTGCTCAGATGCCTTGAAATGTTAAGTCCATTTCTTTGGTTTATAGGTACTTGCTGCAGAGAATCCAGTTTTGCTGATATGAAGGCAAGGAGCTAATGCTGTCTAATGGTTCCATTTAATTGCACTGTCCATTTAATTTTATGTCTCATATGTAGATTGTGAACAATTATTTTTAAATTGCAGCTCGTAACATACAAAGGGATGCTGTAAATCATCCAAAACTTTTTTAGGAAGCAATTTTTCCTCTCGCAGTCTAGAATGTGGGTATTAAGGAAATTCTGTTTTCTCCTGCCTCATAAATTCAGCAGTTCAGAGGAAAAACTGTATCAGCTAGGAGACTGGTAGTTGAACAAGTAACTGGTCGGGTAAAAAAGACTGAGCACAAAAGAGTCATACAGTTGTACAGGGAATGAAGAAGCTGCATGAAAAATTCTACAAATCACTTTAGAACAATAAAAACTCATAGCTTCTCCTTTTACTGACAAAGCTATTTGTCACAGACACTGACCCAAACTGATGTACATTAGGTAGCCAGTAAATGTGACAAATCACATTGTACATAATTAATTTAGATAATTTCTTTTCCACTCCACAGTCAAAAACTGGTTATTTGGAGCTGGTAAATACAGTGGCTTGTAGATACTGTACTGTTGACAAGAAACAATCTTCTTAAGTGATACTGTGATGAATCCATTTGGGTAACTGTTATAGAGACTTCTACTGTAAAAACTGTACTTTCTTGCAAGATCATTTCCAACCATTTGAATGTTATGTGTGGTGTCCAGTGAAGAATTCTGTGAGTTGTATTTTCAGGCAAGGCCAATATTTCATGTTGATTTTTGCTTGGAGTTGATTCTTGATAGGTCTTAGATGTGAAAGCTCATGCCTTTTTGATTATCTGTGAAGATATTGAGTTGAATCTCTAATACTGGTGGCTATTGTCTTTGACTTATTTATTGTCTTTTTTAATGTCTGAGTGTCTTAAAGTCTTACTGGAGATTTAAACTGTTTAAGGTATTGTAAGGTGGTTTCCTTAAATTTCTCATTAGCTGCTTCAGTAGTGTTTTGGGGGAAAAAATATTTTAAAAAAATCAGAGTCTTCAAGGCCTGTATGGGTCCATTTATCAAGAATTAAGATCAAGACTAACAAGTTAATGAATTAATCAAGATGCTCAATTATGCAACATATAAGCTTTGAACAGCAACTACATATTTTTGAGTTGTTTGGCTCATGGAGGAATGAGTATCCTAAACTGCCAAGGTTTTGAATCCAAATTCTCAGTGTATATAATTTTTGTCTTAGGAGCTATTTGGTATACTATTCCATTTTCTTTGGTGGTTTTTTTCTGCTATAGGCAGGCTGTCAACACCAGGATGTAGCCTGGAAATCAAATATCTTTCACACTGGGACACCACTGCAGGGCCTCTTCTGTTGCTCTTCCCTAGCCAGCTCTTTCTGCTCTTTTGAGGTAGCTCTCTATTTGCCTCTACCTTTGAGACAATATTTGCATCCTATGCACATGCATAAAGCATCGTCTCAGTCTACATCTTATAAAAATTGTCACACATCAGCCCTAAAGCAAAATACTGTCACTGGTTTCATGGCTTTTTAGTTATGGGAAAAAGACTGTAGTAAATGCTCTTAAGCTGTATTTGCATGTCACTGAGAAGGTCTAGGGCAGCATTTGTAGTGTTTTAAGTATTACAAAAGAATTGCAATAATCCCCTGTAAGTTTGCAATTATGGTGTTCAAATCGCTACATCTCATTATGTCAGTTTTCAACCTTATGTTATAAACTTGTCCACACATAGAGCTGTGAAGGAAGCAGGTAACACCACTTTCTCTACAACAGCCTCTGTCCTAGCAAGGTTAGAGGACTTTTCAACCCAACATGAATGATAAAATACCTCATTCAGATCCTTCTTTACAAAGATATCTGTGAATATTGTGAGGCTGAACAGCTCTGGACAACGAGAAAGAAAAGAAGGGACCAACCTGTTCATGTCATGTTATTTCAGCGACTGACGGGGCTTGTGGTAACTGCCCCATCTATCTGGGGAAACCCCCTTGCAGAGGTTTTGAAGAGCCCCTGATCAGCCGTAAGGTGATATGTTAAAAGGATTACCTAAAGCACCCCTAGAAACTTGAAGCACTAAAGAGGCAAATGCTGGAGACAGAAAATGCCATCAGCACAGCCACTGTATTGATTTGTTTTTCCTGGAATTACAAACTCATTCTTCACTTAAAATTAGCGATCAACAGGGGCTGAATCACTCAGTTCGTTATCTAGATCCTATTTTTCCCTCTCCTAAAAGACTGTGTACTTGTGGGTAGGCCAGGTGTGCTGGTGAACTGTGGTCCCTTCCCTGCCACCTTCTCTTCTGGGGGCTCTCAGAGAGGTGTGCACCCATCCTCTTGGTAAACACAGAATTTGTCCCCATCTTGGCACAGAGGAATCAGTTGCAAGAGTAACATGCCTTTCAGGTGTTTCTGCATGAAGGTGAGGGCTGCTGTGGCCAAAAAAAAGCATTAGCATCTCTGGTTCAGGTTGGTTGGTAGCTGAAGCAGCTTTCTGAATCAATGAAGAAGCACCTCTGAACTGATCAGCAAAGGAAAAAAAAGCTGACACTGAAAAAAGCTGTCTTTCAGTATGATCAATGTGGCAAACACTTCCTGATGCCAGGATCACACAGGAAATAAGAAAGTTGTTTTTTTTACATGTCATGGTATTTTTGTGTGAGCTCCTGGAGTATAGGTCAGACCATAGCAAGTGCTTGTGGAGATTTAGTGGTCATCCCCAATGAATATGTAAACTGAGCTCAAGATCAGGAGGATCTGCTAACTATAGCAGGCTGCTCATCTGATGTTAAGTATCAGAAAGCAAATTAGTTATAAAATTATTGGCATCCTAGCTTATATTTGGGCCTTGCAGCACTGAAAATTATGAGTTTGCCTGATAGATATCATAGACAGTAACACTGAGCTCCATTACAGGGATGAACTTCAGGTCCAGAGATTAAAAAACTAGAACACAGACAGATGCTTGCTACTGGAACAGATGTGCTGATCTTAATATATTACTGCTAATCTGCTGGTGATTACTGCTTTTCTCCTGAAGAGAGGTGGCCAGACCACTGAGTGCTCCTCATCTGCTTTGGTATAAGCTCAAGTGTCTTGCCTTAAGATGCTGTTGAAGGCTGTTTAAACTAAGCCCATCTCACTTGTCTGTGAAATAGATGGGGGTCTCAGGCAGTTCACTCAAGTTTTGTAGGGAGCGAAAACATTTCAGAAGAGAGAAACAGATGTGATAGTTTTCCATGTGACTTTAAAAGGAGCAAAATTCACCTTGTAAAAAGTTCTCAGCCAGGATCAAGATAGAAGGGACATTGCTGTTACATTGTACATGGAAAACCACCATTGAGTTAAACCCCATACATCTTCCTAGTTCATAACTCTTTAATCTTAATCAACCCTTAGGGTTCCTAAAGCTTGGAGCTGGCTGAAAATACACTGTATATTCAATCTGCTCACTTTTGCTAGCAGCATTTACCAAGTACACAGATGTGTATAGCAGCTTTTATATTTTTCATATTATTTGTGCTGCAGCTCCACACAGAAGTAGAGAAGCAGCATCTTTGCAATTAAAAAATAATGAAGTTAAAGAAACAAAGCCAATGTTTTAAATGTATTCCCTAGATTTCAAATAGAGTGTTTCTTTAACACAGATCTGATTTTTGAGCTGGGAGCAGGACATGTATTTCAAGAGATGCCAGAAATATCTGCTTACAGGGAGCTGTGTGCTACTGTGGCCAGTGTTTGCAAGAAAAAAATGTAAGCACTTTAAAGGTAAAATATTATGTGATGCCTTAAAAGGTCCAGGGTGTTTAATTTGTAATGTTGCATGCTTAAATTAAAGGAGGTAAGAACACACTGCTAATTGGAGTGACAATTCAGTGGAACTGACCATCTTCACATGTAGCTCATGTTTCGTTCAGTTCTACTGTTTGATTCCAGCCAATGATTTAAAAAATAATAAACACATGAACATTTTACAAACAAGGCTGTGCTATTTCTAAAATAGCTCTTGAATACACTTTCAGCTGTAAAAGTAGCTCAGAATTGCTTCTGCAGATTTCTTGCTTTAAGGTTAGGGGCATTATGTTCTTGTATTGTGTAGACTGCCTGCATGAGTTGCTGCGAAGTTCATTATACTGCTAAGGCTGTCAGTGGTATTTATGGATATTCATGTGCAGTGAACCTTTGAACCTGAGCTAGTCATCTGAGCGTTGCTTGTAGTTAGAGTTGTGTTTATGCTTAACGTTGGTAGCAGTATTTAATTGCTCCCTAGGAAAAATAATTGCAATTTGAACTCAGTTGTATAGTAGACAAGGGATTGCAAAAATGCCAGGTCCACAGGAAGGATTGTCCTCCGTATACAAGTATTAATTATTAGACTTCTGTTTTCAACTCCCGTTTCCAGAGTTTGGAAATGGATGTGCAACAAGTATATAATTCAAACTGCACCATGTCCCACTCCCATTACAATTAGTAATGGCAAAAATTGCGTTATGGAATTAATCCTATTTCAAAAATATTTTCCAGGCATTTTTCATGTCAGCTGCAAATGGGAGAAAGGGTTATGATGCCATTTTGCAATAGAGAAGAGTGGAGATCTCGCCTTATACTCATCTGAAGAATTTCTAATTCAAAGTATTGCAATGTTATCCCTGCTAAAGTTTCAGTTCTCATAACCCAATATCAGATGGGAAAATCCTGCGTAACGCCTGGAATGCCAGCAGGACTGTTATGGTCCTGAGGCGGGTGGTGCTATACATGTCCTCAGAGCTGCATTTTAGCGCTCTCCTGCCAGTGTAAAGGGAGTTTATATTTCTGTAACTCTAGTGGGGATTCCTTTGGCTTGACACAATCCTGGGAATGTCTTTCAAACCATGTACATACACAGAACAGATGGCTTTCATGGGAAGCAGGAACTACTGTTCAACATGTAAGAATTAATTTTTTTTTTTCCATTTCTTGGTAGCTTTCTGACTTGAAATAATCCTTCCACAGATACTGTGTAATGGGAACTATATCTTGATTCTCTCCTCCATACCTCTCTTATTTTCATTTTCATGTCAAACTCAAGGAAAAACATTTTTCACATATTCTAAGGGTAGAGGTGGTTTTTTGAGCTTTAAATTAAATTACTACTGAATTTTAGCATTTGTAATGAAAGCTGAATTACTGAAGGCAAGCCTTAGTGGAGAATTTAACAATACAGAGTTCTGTTCCTGTCCTCTCAGGCATCAGTGCCATCCGACCAAAACTCAGGGATGTAATTATTGACAGATAAGTTGCTGCATATGAAAAATAATCTTTAGAATTTCACACATTTTGCTTGTAACTTGATTAAATATTAACATTTTGTAGTACCATATAGCAACATCAGTGAATGACACGTTGTGACAGAGTATAATATGAAGTGACCACATAAGATAATTAAAGATCATGTTGTATTTAATTGTCATGCTCTTGCACCTAGAAGCTTGTCACCGTAAATGGAGAGTTAATAAGCTGGCTGCCCCCTGCAAACATTGACTCGCTAAATGGCTCTACTTTCTTGTAACCATGAGTCTGCTTTTCACGTTTTGTGGCCCTATAGGAAATAAGCCTTTTTTGGGTGCAATATAGCAATAAATAGACCTACTTTTGCTTTTGTTATGAGTGGGTACACTCCTCTGCACTTGTCAGTCCGGAGAGTTTCTCACAGATTTTGTTAGTATTTCTCTAACTTGATAAAAAAGTAAGAACAAACAACCATCTAATATAAAAGAAGAAAGATTCAAAAATTTGGTGTGTAGGTATCTTTCTACTAAAAAAGTGTTTGACCTTGAAAACATTTCCAAGTTACTACCAAGACAAAGAACAGAAGCTGTAGGTTAATATTCAGCTGCCTGTACAATAATGAATTACAGCCTAACATTAGAGCGAAAAAATAAGTGTAGTCTATTGTAATTCTTTAATTGAAAATGCATCATCATGGAATTGTTACTTGGATACCACTCGAATTCTTATGGAAATGTGTTTCCTTTCATTAGCAGGTCAATTTATTTGATCATATTATGGAATTGCAGGTTAATTTTCATCTGCTATCCTTGTGTCATATTGATAGTGTCCAGCTACATGTTTTAAATAGGCATGTGACTTCTAGTGTCTAGTTTTTCTTTTCCAACTGAGTATTTGTCGGGTATCTCTGGCTGTATTATCTACAGCCAGAGAACTAAACTAGCATGTTGTAAAGACGATGCATCCAGAGATTACATCAAAAATAGATCAGCGAAAATGAATGAAAAATATGGTAAAACTGAATCTAGATATGAGGAACTTACTATATTAGACCTGAGTGAATATAACAGGAATTGAGATCATAAAACTGAATCACTTCTCTTAAAGATAGTGGGGGAATTGTTCAAGAAAAGCAGCTGCATTTGTGTGTTTGTTTTGGTCATGTAAGATTTGGGAGTCTCCCATCAATTTCTAGCTTTCATCAGAGTATGAGAATTATCACAGCTTGGTGATAGTTTAAGGTCATTGAGAGACAGTGATGATACCAGACTTGCATCAGCACATGAGCTGACCATGTAGATGTTGCTGAATCATCTCAGCCAAACAAAAATTACAGGCACTACACTTGAGCCTCCATCTTGGCTGAATGCTTTGGCAGAGGTGGATGGAATTGCATTGGAAGCAGGAAAAACAGAATTTGCAATGTGTTTGTTCTATGTATGAAGCTGGAGCCTGCAGGCCAGGGCAGTGCCCAGGTGGTGCCCTGCAGCAGAGAAGGTGGTGGCAAGACTTGCAGACTTTCAGTGCATGGGCATTTGCAACCAATTTGATTGTAAATAAGGTGTTGCAATTATGTAAAAATCTTAAGCAGTGGAGTCTCAGACATCAGAAGTTTCCTCAAGGGTCAATACACAGGTTGTACTGTTAATATTTTCTTCCTGTCACACTGAGATGTGGGGAAAATTTTCAGCTAAAAAACTGTGAACTGAAGTAGCAACTCAGACTGCAAACAGCCTTGCTGTGTGCTTTTAAAGGAGTAGCTTTTTGCAAGACAAATTCTATATTACCCTTAAAAACTGTATTCAATGCTTATTCAGAGTACTGGCAGGGCAATCATAAAAAGTGACACATCTATGGCTTAAATAAGATGAACTGTGCTTTGATCCTGAAAAGTTCTAGCGTAATGCTCTGATGCTCAGCTTCATTCTTCCTGACAGCATGAGATATCCAGCAGTCCCCCCTCAGCCCTTGCTCTTTCTCCTGTGACCCTCAGCAAGGGAGCACCAGTCGCTGCTGCTTTGGGTGTGGAACGTGCCCACTAGGGCCCTGGTTTGTGATTACCAGCTAATTTTACATAGGCCACCCTAGAAGCTGCTGGAGAAATAAATCACTGCAGAGCTGTCCTGGATTTGAGCCACTGAAAGGCCTATAAAAATATTTGTTACCCAGATACCTGAGCTGGCCAGCCTTTTCTACAGAACTTAAACTGTCTTACAGTTTTTTGTGTAAGAGCTTTGCATTGCTCATTTTGGGTGGTTTTAGTCAGGCAGGTTGAAAAAATATTTTTTGGCAGCCGGAGCAGGAAATGTGCATTTGCCATTTAAGTGCATGTAAATAGGGAAAAATCCTATTAAACTGCTATTGATGAGACCGCATGCAGTGAAATGAAACTCGACCATTTTGATACAAGTGGTTGATGCTACAGTGGTTTCTATAACACAGCCTAAAAATTGTTCCCAGCTCCTCTTAGAGCAGTTTAAGACGTCCCGTCTTTCCTTTCTCTCAGTGCCTCACTTACATCTGTGTAGCACCAAGGCTTCTCTGGGGAGGTGCCTCTTGTTGGAAATGCCTTCTGAACACCCACAGCACAGCCTGTAAGATCTGATAGAAGGCATATCCATAAAATAGTCCGGCCTCTTTTTGTCTCGCTTTTGTTTCACGCTGTCCATTCTCCCTGGGGAGCTTTGTCTCCCATCCTTGGGAATGCTGGGGATGTCTGAGCGTCCAACCTGGTTGTGGAGCCTCTCCCTGAGAACACAACTTCCAGTCTCCTTTGCAAGGAGCACTTCCTAGGCTAGCAGAGAGAGGAACTTTTGACATTTAAACAGAATGATTTACAGGTAGAGGAGCTTGCTTAGCACATGATCTGTTTTTACACGCAAAAGATATTGGGAATTACACTTCCAATGCGATTTCTCAGCTGTAGAGAGAAACAGCAAAGAGCTGCTGCATCTCTGGATTTGCTCCAGCCCCCTGGTTGGGGATGAGCTTTGCTACCCCTGCACCCTCCTCTGCAAGGAGGGGTATGGGTGACCCTTTTTTTTTGCAGAGAGATTGCTTAAGCAGCCAATCCTTGTTCCACTCACCCTAGTGAAGAAAATCCTGTATGAACTGGAAAGTGTTAGAAAGGATTTAATGAGATTATCATGAACGGTTACTTCACAAAAAAATCTTAAACCCGCAAGCAGCTGTGCTCTGTAATGGGACAGGTGAAGGAATGGGAAGGGCTAAAGAAGCTGTCTACTTATTTAAAGAGGCAGAGCCAAGGGGTTTTTTAACATCTTAATATGCATTTTAGCTAAAAAAGGACACAAACAAGGAAACATATGCTCCTCCAAAAGGTGGGGATACTGTAGAAGTCTCATATCTGCAAATTTAGATTTATTTTTGATAATATTGCAGAAGTAAGTGATACTGAAATTACTATTTGAAAATTCAGTTGCCCAGTGGACTGTGCAAGCTCCTGCTTGCCTTCAAGCTCACTGTACGAGTCAGAAGTGCCTCAGAGGTCATGTTGTACCCACATCACTGCTTTGAGGTTTGACATGTCTTATGTTGTAATACATAGAATTTAGTAGCAATGGAGTGAAATTTGGCTGTTGTTGGGTGTTTTTTGGTTTGTTTTTTTTTTTTTTGGTTTGTTTTATTTTGGTGGACTTTTTTCCTATCATGTGCTCATGATAAATCTGTAGATACTGCTAAGACTTGTTTTTATGCCAATCAGCTCTGCTTGCTGGGCTCTTTATGGCATTGAAGTAAAAAAAAAATCATTTACTTTCTGTGTGTTTGGTTGCTTCTGTGCTCTTTGTGTACCGGCAATTATAGGAAAGTTATGAATAGTGGCTGTATATTATGGAGTTAACCACCCCGGAGTCCTGGGTACCTAAAACCAGTGCCACTGTGGCTCCTCAGACTGATCCTCTTTGCAGTTAAACTTAGAGAACAATGTGATTGTAAACACAGGAACAAGTTTTGCTCAGGAAAAAAGAAAAGTTATTTCAACTGGAAATTGGTAACAAGTAAAGAGGTATGGGAGGAAAGAATACCTTCTACAAGCATTAGAGTAGGATTTATTTTGGGAGATGCTGATCTTGAATGTGTATGATACTTTCCAAACCCATCAGGCATGCTTTTGGGGTGGCAGTGGGGTGAATAAATCTGTCTTTGTCCATTTATTTCTTGGGAGAATAGCTTGGAGGCTGAAATCCAAACTGTGCTGAAAGGAACTTCTGAAATATGAAATTATGTACTGATAAGATACTGTACCAAGACACTCTAGTGTAACTTAATTGCTGAGAACACTTTATGGTACAAAAGTATTATTTATTATTTTTATGCACTTATAATTTTTCATAGTTATAAAAGCCCTGAAAAAGTTGTGAGAAATGATTAAAAGAATTTTTTGAGGGTCGTTACAGCTCTGTTCATGCACTCCTCCCCTCTGTACCAAATCAGCCCACCAAACCATCCCATCTCTGTTGGGCTTCCTCTTCTGTTCTCTTGCAGCCTCATTTTTTGGCATACTGGGGGAAAGGAGAAATGGAGATCTGGGAGGCACACTGCTCCTGTCACCAGGAAGGCAGTAGTAAGCTACTTCTGAAAGTGGTTTTGGGTACAGTAGGCTTTGGAGGAAAGAGTGACTTCAGGGAAGGTAAAAGTAATTATCTAAATTAGCTTAAATCCGAAAGAATTGAGTGAAACAGAGAGATTTGCTAAATTTGATACAAGTGTGCAGGTTAAAGTATTTTTTGCAAGTGCACATTGTCAAATACAAAATATTGCCAGATTGTTGAAATAAATCTGAGTACAAAAAGTATCCTTCTTTTCCTCTCAAACAAGTCAGACATCTTCTTTGTGCAGTGAGAAAAGTGAGTAAAACTTTTGACTCCAAACAGATAGAGCTGGTTTCTGAAAGTGACTGTCAGTGAGTGTCACATTCCTCCAGGAACATTGCATTTGCATCAGGCCACCTCAGCTGATAAAAATGTGCAGCAGCAATAGGTGGGTGATAAAACCCGAGATGAACTATCTCCTAGAGGAGCAGGAAATTTAAAATTTGGGGGATGGTTAGAAAGGACTTCAATAAGAGGAGACAGAAAAAGGAAAATAAAATAATACATATAAAAAGAAGAAGCAAATTGAATTCTTCCATTTAACCTTTTACATAATAAAAGACAGGAGACATCCCAATGAAATTAAAAAGCAATGCGTTTAAAAATTAATAAAAAGCAAATACCTTTTATTGGAGACAGGAATATGGACAAACTGAGCTATTGCTCTGATCTGATGTGTCAGTGCAGAGATTTCTATGTTCTGTGACCTTTTGGAAGTCTTTAGCTTCTGTAGAACTGGGCACAGTTCTATTTTGCCACAGTCTGAGACACCTGGACAGCAGTCAGTCCTGGCTCAATGCTGTGGCATTGGTAGTTGTGGTAGGTACATTGCTGGGAGGTGGCTGTGAGGCTCCCACTTTGTGGGGACAACTTCCAGTTGGAGAACCATGTGCAGGTTCTCATTGCAGGATCAGGCAGAATATGACAAAACACTATCAATATCGGTTTCTGGTTTATTGAGTCAAACACATGGCAAAGGTCCTTCAACTTTACTTTTATGATGTTGGTTCCTTCCCCAAATATAGCCAGCCTAGCAAGAAGCTTTAATAAAGCTAAAGGTACAATCTTCCCTCACACATTTAGATTTTGATCCAGCTTCTTAGAGAAATGGGCTTTTACTCATATCATAGAATAACCCATGTTATAGGTAATTTGAAACCAACAAATGAACTTTTAATGGGGTGAACATCTATATGTGTATGTTTGTGTGTATGCTTATACTGATAACTTATACTTCATTTTTATAAAAATATTTCAAGTTTTAAAGGCTACTTTTTAACCAAGGGGGAAAAAAGTGCCATGAACTCAATCATATTTGGCTAGGTAGACCCTCTTACTAGGATGATTATTTTTTTCAAACTTTGTGATCCAAATGCTGTGTAGCCAAAAATGTTCTAATGAACACTTAAGACTGAACACAGCTTTATAGACTGGACACTTGGACTTAAACCTCTGCCCTGAGTTAGCACACCATATCCTGATCCCCAGCGTGATGAGATGGATGGTTTGCTGTTTATATTTAAAAAAAAATACGGTGCAATGCATGATACACAGCCACAGAAGGTCCTCACTAGGAAATGTACCTCCCAAAGGCAGTGAGTGTCTATGCTACTGCTGTGAATGGCTTAAATGAAAACCCAGTGAAACTGGTAGTGGATTTCTCTATGCTATCATCTTGGATGTTGTGCTGCAAAACCACATCCTTCTCAATATAGTTTTCCCGTGGTTTAATCCAAGAGTCTTTTTACCTCTCTTGGCAGTGTGCTGCTCCTTTTTCTCAAGGATCAGTCACTTTTGATATATAACTAATAAATAATGGCCCTAAATTGGAAGGAAAAAAACCTCAACCAACCAGCTCTGGAAAAGCAGCAGAACTTCCCCATGATAAGATGCATCAAGTACTGTCAACTGATCTCCTAAACTGCAGCAACAAACCCTCCATCATGAAAAGCATCTAAAACTGAAATGAGGAAACACACTGAACTCTTCATGGCATCCTGTCCAAGGCTTTGGCTGATGAGTACTTGCAATTTTTGCTTATTTACTTCCAGACATATGAAAAAAATGCTTTAGCTTACTGTTTCTGCTGGAGTGGTCAGCTGTAGAAGGAAGTTTATATGGCCTAAATAAGTTTTGGAGTTAAAAAGCATGATCTAGCAAAGCAAACCATACTTTGTTTTGAGAATAGTAATTTCATGTAGTCTACATATGTGGGGAATTAAAGGTGTTTGAGAGCTAGGTATGATGGCTTTTTTGGGCAGTTTGTCTGTTTCCATGAAAGTCTGCAGTCTGTAGAGTCAGTTTTATCTGTAAGGATGATACTGTATGATAATTTAGACTTTACAAATTAAGAAAGGCCCCACTGGTAAAGACATTTCAGAGAAGTACATGCATCATCTGCTGTGTGCTCTTATTTCCTCCCAACTCTCACACTTTCAAATAAACATGCAGACAAAAGCAGGAAGTTTATAAAACTAGTTGCAGTTCCTGTGAAATTGGGAAAGATGAAACAGAGGTGTCAGTCATTGCAAAAGATAAAATGTTTTTGTCATCAGTGAGGGTTATATTATATTCTTTATAAAAGCATGTGTTAATTTGTGGTAATGAGGCTAAATATTTTTATGTGGTGAACAATAGATTCATGAGTGCTTAAGAAAGTGATTTTATTTAAGATATGTGTTGAAAATACTCAGTTTTTAGGATTGATTTTAAGAACCCACTTTGTTTTTGTAAATACGGGGCAGCTAAGAGACAGAAAAGTTTTGGTTGTTTGGCTTTTATTTAATGGGCCTGGCAAGCCTTTTGTTCACTTCCCCTCCTCCCCACAGTCTGCACACAGTCCGCCCCAATTTGTTAAAGACGAATTGTTGCCCGTGGTAACTGCAGAGAATTTGTTGAAAAGAACACTTTTAGAAGACAATGGGCCCCAAATATACTGTGGCACAGCTTTAAACTTTATTAAGTCTGTCTTGGACTACCCTCTCCTCTCCGGAGTTAAGGGAAGAAAAGTTTGGCAGCCTCCACGCTGTGAGCGTGATTGATGCCCAGAACATCTGAGGGACTTTTGTGTCCACATGCTCTCCATGAGTGCATAATGTGTGAATACTCAAATAAGGTCAGCCCTTATCAGATGTAATCTAGGCCTGAAAGCAGATCAACGGTGACAGTCATACCCCATAAGTGAGAACACAAATCATCCTTGCATGCTTTGGACTAGTTATGGGATTTTCTCCCTTGCTCCTGTTTTACCCTTTCCAAATGGGATGTGTATATATTGGAGAGGAGGGGAAACTTTGGCAGACCTCTGGGAAAAAAAAAAAANCCCTCGGGGAAAAAAAAAAAAAAAAAAAAGAAAAAAAAAAAGGGAGAGACAAAACCCAGAGGAATACGTGCTTGGAATATGAGATGGTCCCCTCAGCTGGGCCACAGGGGCAAGGGGGCTCTTTGCAAGGCGGTGGCTGTCCCTGCACTGGGGCTGGGGTGCACGGCTCCCCTCAGGTCACCAGTGGAGCAGGGCAAGAGGGAAGAAACCTGGGCAAAAGAGGTTCAATTCACATCTCCAGTGCCTTTTAAGAGTCTTTTCAGGGATTTCTAAGCACATCACAGCTTTTGTTGTCTGCCTGTCCCTGGCTTTGAATGCCTCAATTTTTCAAAGTGGAGCAAAAGCATCTTTTTAATTCTTTTTGACTTTGTGCTCCATGGAGGGGGACACTTGTGTTTCACCACAAAATGGAAAAAATATTAGAGAATAATACCTTAAAGAATTCATTTCTGCCATCTTTCCTGGAGAAAGCAGATGCAAGCAAGTTTAATCTGAAGGAAGAGCCTTCCATTTGTGAATATTACTTACTGTAGTTTAAGTACTAGATGGTTTTTTATCTAGGAAAACAAGGAGCAGCAATTAAATGTTGTCAATTTAGATTTTTTTTTTTATTTGTGCTTCTGCTTAGAAAAGGATTTTAATGGGAAAAGAGCTTTCACAGAACACAAAATATATAAGGAAATAGCATAATTAGCAGGAGGAAATAAAAGATACTGTTACATCATTGACAACATTAACAACTAGGGAAACAATGACATCATCCTCTAAGATGTGAAGCTTTTTTTCCCACACTTATGATGAGTTGAAAATTTTCATTTTCAGAAATACTATGTTCCTATCAGGACAATAATTCACAATACTTTTGCTTGCTTATGCACTCTTTATATGGAAGTGTGTATCCTGGGGAATACACCAGTATTCCCCAGGACTGAGTGGAAGATCCATGAACACTGACAGCCCTGCCTACAAACCTGTAATTACACCACATTATTCCTTGCTTCATTTATTTACTTTGCTTTGTGCTCCAATAATAACGGGAGTGTCCTGCTCCTAATTGAAAAGGCACAATAAAAACTATTCCATAGTTTCACACCTTGAACTCTGAAGACATGAGAGAAACAGGAGCAGGATGATCTCTCTCTTCACTGCGCTGTCACCTCTTTGCTGAATGGAACAGTATTTTTTGTGGCAAGGTGCGGAACACTGGAATACAAGACAGGAGATGAAACCTCTTGTGTCATCAAATTCATGACAATGGTCGTCTGGGCTACCATATTACATGTTTCCCCACCACCTCGTTTTTCTTCAAAAGGCGATCAAAATATGTATTAAAGTGATTTATGCTTTCTTTTTAGCCACTGTCCCAAAGAAGAATATCACCTGATATCCGTGTACCCCTTATAGGTTTGCAAAGGACCACCTAATTTACAGAGATACATCATTGACTCTGAGTCTACAAGTGTCCTCCTGCCATCTACACCCTAACAAACACCTGTTGGCACTGATGGTTCATACTGTAAAGGAAATGGTGAAAGGCAGTAACTTTTAAGAGGTGCTTTATCTTGGCTTGCTTTTCTGTGCCAGCATGCAGATCTCTGGTTTCCCTCAGGGAGCCTGACTAGCTAACCATGGCCATCCCAGCACACGCTGACTTCAATTGCCCAGTCACGGTGCTGCTTTGCCATCGCATTTGAGGTTCTTCCCACTCTGAGTTTGTGGTCAGACATGAATTGAAGACTGATTTTAAACATTTGCTTCAGTCTGCACAAGAAACTCCTTTCCTTGATGCATTGATTCTGCTGGCATCCTTAAAGCATCTCAGTTGGATTCCCCATACTTTCAGTGGCAATCTTTCAGTTTCAGACATTTACTGCTCTGAACTCATCTAGTCCTTTAAGGTCACACAACTGAGGCTTGTGGTGTCTGTACCAAGTGTCCAAAAGAGTGATAATCTTCATCTTGCAGTCAAGAAGTCATAGGATTACCATCCTGTGTTTGATGTAGGAAGAATGATCTGCTCTGGAGTGTACAATGTGTGATATGTGGCAATTTCGGATTTTTAATTTTACTAACAAACCTTTTAAATGGAGTTAGCAGATGACACAGCATTACTTTGAGAGTTTTTTTTAATGGCAGTTTGGGAAGGTAACGTCTAGCATGCTTTTTGAAGACCACATGTAGGTTAAATATGAATTTTAAAACTAAGGCAATTTTTCCCATGAAAACTGATCTGTGTGGAGCAAGTATGTAATTAGGACTCATATTAGAAAATACATAGTTTAGACACTACTGTGTTACTTTCTTGCTGTACATTGCAATGAAAACACATGAGAAAGACTGAAAAATTATATTCACATAATGATGATTATATTCACATAAACTATGCATTCTATTCGTGTGTATAGAAATGGATGTCTGTGTTGCAGTTGCATTGTAAGTTGGTGTAGTAATCAAGTAGGTAAAAGAGTTTTAAACACAAGGATGAGGAAAACCAATTCCACTCATCACTAGAAAGACGAGTAATGCTTATCACATTTATGATACTTGGTCAAGGTCTGGTTTATCAACACTGTGGGCAGGTTACTCTCAGTCACATTAAAGTGAATTTTATTCTGTTATTACTAGTTGTTGTTTGACAGCTGCTAGGCAGCCACTTCAAAGATTTCCATTTTGCTAAGCATCATCAAAGATATGGATCTTCCCCATAATGTTTCAGGGCGATTATTTGTTTGAAGCCAAATACCATTTGAAGCGTGGTAGTGGAATTTACCCACTGAGATGCCAGGCTTCTGTAAACTACAGCAGTCCAGTATCAGTGCCAAACTGAACAAACATTGTCACAAGTGAGCTGCTGAATCACAAACCCTACTTTTCCCATTCTTATAGATAAAAATAATAGTGCTGTCATTATGACTATATATTGATTAGGAGTTTAATTGTAAATACCGAGCTTACCCCTGCTCAGTTTTTTTGCTTGGTAGTAGTTGTGAGCCTCTTTTTATTATGGTACATCAGTTTATAAATTTTCCCATTATACTGCTGTATTTTAAGGTGTTTTAAGGATCTCACCTGTTTTTTGCTCAAGAACACAGACCACCTACTTTTGCTGCTTGATGGCATAAGGGGTGTTTAAAACTTGTTCCTCTCATAAGGGGCAGATGTATAAATGGTTCAAAAGCTGTGGGGATGTGGTTTAGTGGTGAACATGGTGGTGCTAGGTTAACTGTTGGACTTGATGATCTTAGAGGTATCTTCAAATTTAAATTGATTCTGTGATTCTGTGGGCTTGCATTCATTGATGACCTGCTAATTTAAATGTCTATAAAGCCAAAGATGAGGTTTGGCTTTGTTTTAGTGCGCCCGGCGGAGGAGTGGCACAACTGCTGTGCATGTGTGACCATGAGGGGTGAGGTTATATCCCTATGCGTGGCTGATTCACTAACAGACTTATGGGGAAATCCTGCACTTATCGAAGCGGCTCATTTAGCCCTTGAAGAATGACACCAGCTCAGAAGGTGTTTGTAGCAGTTGTTCGGGGACAAGCTGCAGGGAGGGTACCCGTTCTGAAACCACGCCGGGCAGGAGCGGAGGTGTCGGTTCACTCCTCGTTTCTGGCTGCCATCGGCTGCTTCTGGCCAGCGCTTTCTGCGCGGGGCAGGGTCGCGCGGAGCGCTCGGCGGCTGCGGTGTCTTCCCGGGCGGACGAAACGTTTGATGTCCGAAAGCCCAAAGGTGTTTGGCTGGACGGCTCTGGCTCCCTTTGGAGGCTGGGCTGTGTCGGGGCAGGGGCAGCCCAGGGGTGCCGCTCTCGGCAGCGGCTCCCCCGCGCCGCCGCCGCCCCAGCTGCCCCTTTAGGTCCGGCCCCAGGGGTCGCAGCCCGGAGGGTGAGCGCTGCCCCCTGCCTCCCACCGGGCCCGCCGCCAGCCCTGCCCTGCCNCTGGCTGCACGCCCGAGGTGAGCGGGGAGGGACGGACGGACCGAGGGCGAGCGGGCGGCGGGAAGGTGCCCGCGGACGGGGCGAGGGGGAAGCGTTTTAGCTCTGTTCTGGTCCCGCTGGGTGCGGTGGTGCGGGTGATGCTCCGGAGGCGCCCGGCGTGCGCGATGGGGCGGCGGGAGCTGCTGCTCTTGCTGCTCTTCCCTTTCTGATAGCGCAACTTGGGGCTACTTGCATCGCTCGAAAGAAAAGTTTTAAAGAAGCTGTGTTCTATTAAATCTGCCTTAAGAAATCTTGAGCGTTTCAGGCTTCCGCTTTTTGTAACTTTTGTCTGTTATCCGTTTTAACAGCAAGGTTTTTTTTTTTTTATTGGTAGCTAGAGACTTAAGGAACGTTGTGCTGGTTTTGTAGGAAGACTAAATTTGTTCATGTTTCGGTTTTAGCAGGAAAGCGTCATGTTAATTGTAAGTGAAAATGCCGTATTTACCCATCAAGAAGCAAAAATTTGACATAGCTAATAAGAAAAGGGGGCACTAATTAGCAGTAAACAGAGATTGCAGTCAGGCAGAATTGTGATTGACAGCAGAATCATAGGAGCTTTATTCATTATAGAGATGAAAATATGGAGTTTGTGTTAGAGGATTTGAAACATACTTACAAAAATTGCATTTGAAAACGAGTTCTGGGTGCAGTAAATGAGCTGATGTGGTTTTGGGAGGTTTTTTTTTTTGAGTTTATGCTTAAAAGTTGCTCTCTTCATGTGTGCACTGATGTTCTCTGGAAGAACCATGAAATTACTGTCATTGAAGACTCATTTTTCTGTTAAGCTCAGTGTCTTTTGAAAAGTGGTAAATAATTTGATGAAACACTCCTGGATGTTTTGGCTTGGATGTTTTCATTCTGAAGCAGTTATCTAGCAAGCAGAGTATTATGTCTGAAAAGAGAAAAAAGTATGCATAACAAGGAAGCTTTTTCTTTCTCTCCATTAATGAGTCAGTTCTGTTGACTAAACGGGTAAACTTCCTGCGACTTCACCTACAGCCCTTCAGCATCAATCATGAGTTTTCCTGATGATTGAGATGGTTTTACTCTGGCTTCCTTAGTAAGATACTAAGCTAAAGCTAAAGAGCAGAAGAAATAGCAGTGTCATTCGTGCAGTCCATTTGTCCTGAAAGCTCTCATGTGGTGGGAAGTGAGTGCAGTGTCCATGGGAGCAGCTGGGCTTGGGGAGAGTGTGGTAGATGGCAGAGCAGCTGATCTGCAGGAATCCTAACCAAGTGTAACTGTGTGCAGTTCAGAATTCAAGCTTGCGATCCTTGGTCAATCATTTTCTCCTTGAATCAGAAAACTACTGTACTGGTATTTTTTATCTAATGTTTGACTTTGTTTTCAGGCATGACTGCAGCGGCTGTGTATAAGTGGCGTAGGAGTGAGAATGCCACAGAGTTTGGCATGGGATTAACAAGTTTTATGAACTTTGGGTGATATTGAAAAACGAGGTTGAAAACATTAACTGGTGCTGTTCTTCCTAAGTGATACTTGTGTGTCATGGACTATATGGACAAATTGCAATCACTCCTGACTGAGCAGTTCTGGATATCTTTGCAAGGACCCTTAGTATTCTGGCAGCACCCTCTGCTGCCGAAGTGGAGAGTGCAGCTGGGGCTGCATCAACTTCCCTGAAACCCGGAGTCAGAAGTGTACCTGAGTCTTACTAGTTTTAGTTTCTCTGTTCTCTTTTAAAATTTTGACAGATAAATGCTTTCACGCTTTTCTTTCTGCATGATCCCTTGAAATCAAGGGGAATCCTACATTATCCTCAGAGTTATCCATACCAAAATAATGTGTTCCTAGACTTACTGAGAATCTTGGTGCAATGACCTTCAAGGAAATCGTGTGTATTCTGACTTATGAACATCTGCAGGGTGATTAGGCAGATCTGTGGAAGAAATGCAGTAGGCTGCTGAAAGATATTTACAGCAAGCTTAGGTTGTCCAGAAGAGACCCAAGATTTTTCCCTCTCTGCAGAATTTCAGGCCCAAAAATAAGCATGGAAAAATTAAGTCAAAAGAAAATATCCTCAGTTATAGTGTCTTATCAACAGTGTAATTACAAGTGTCAGTGATTCCCAGTAATTTGAAACCTAGCTGCTTAGGAGTTCACAGTTTGCATTTGAAACACATTCCTAACTTCCTGACAGTTGGGAGTCAACTATTTTCTTGGTTTTTGAGCACTTATACGAACTTCTTTAGGGAATGCAGCACAGGTTTTTTTCCCTCCCAAGGATTGTGTATTTCTTGTTTGCCTGCACCACTCAGAGGGTTAGTGGCTTGGGCTGGGGTATCTTTGCCCTGGAGCGCCCATGCAGGTGATTTCAGCAGCTCCCCGGAAATACTGAACATAAGATGGAATCTGGCCCAAAATCTTTTGGCAAATAAAAAAAGACAAAGTGATAGCAATTGAAGATGAGTGCTTTAGGATAATTTTAGGAGCTAAATCTGTGGGGGAAAAAAAAAAAACCTTGGTAAGCTATGCATTGTATAATTGTATTCTTTATGTATTTATTTCTTTTTAATTACATCACAGTAACACTTTGCTTCCTCCTAACCTTTGGGTTATGGGGCAGTCTCAAGGCCAGAAATTGTTATGAAAGAGAGTTTAAAATCAAATTAAAAGGTCTTTTAAATAATTCAGTCCATGCCTCAGGCTGAGAGCAAGATTTACTAAAGCTTTATTAATTCTAGCTTAAATTTGCTTAGTAGAGGCATCTATTCTTTATCCCCTCAAAGCTTCAGTTTCCTTGCAGGATGATCACAGTGAGGATGTGAATTTCTCACCTGTGGAGTTTTTGTCTTTTGCCTGTATATGTATCTGGGGAGATCCTGGTGGTTCCACATGGTTACTAATGTCAAATATAGTTAGGCCACTAATGTAATGGATGATTTGCACTAGATGCCAGGAGTTCAGTTAATCCCACTGACACACATATGTATTTTTACCAATATGTGGCTTCCCTTCAATGATGAGGAGACCACAGTTTTCCAGGCAATCCCAGTGTCTCCTTATTCTCACCTCTAGAAAATGTAAGTCTTGAGTGTACCCTGGTTGTCTTTATGCTAGGTCAAGCCCAATTCTATTTGTCTGGTCTTGAGTATCTCCAGTTGCTTTTGCTGACCTTTGCTGTGCATTTTTCAGTCTCTTTGTGTGTTCCTCAAAATGCAGAGCTCAGACCTGAGCATTTCTTTATTTGCACAAGCTCTTTTGTGTGCACATTGTTATAGTGGCTGGATATTGTGTTATACTGTCTGAATAGCATCCCAGCTTCTCCCAAACATTTCTTCATCTTCTTAAGAACATTTTTAAGTGCTAGCCTCATCCTCCAGTTCATGTGCTCTCTTACTTGTCTTATGTTCACAAGCCCTATATTTTATCCTAGAGGAAATTGAAATGTTTTTGACATGGTTTGTTCATGACCAGTGTTGGCTGTTGCTCATATCTGTCTGTTTCTTGGAGTATTTTTGGCTGAATTTAGTCTTCTCTAAACTGGAAATCAAACTGTAAGGAAGAAAGGCAGAGCAGTTTACTCAGACTGAACTGCGGGTCTTGTGTTCAGGCTTTTGGACTGAGCACTATTTTCTGCTTCTATCTTGCATTGCAGACTTACGGAGGGTGACTTTTCTGGCTGGAATTCAGACTTAAGGAGATTCTTTCTCAAGGAGATGTTCAAAAATTAAGTCAGAAAAGGTAATGTTTGTTTTAAAACTGAAGCATAAAAAAGGTAGAGTGAGAGCTAATTAACTTGGATGCTGAGAAAAAATGCTTACGTGAGCTCGATGATGCAGCCTAGAGGGTTGTACTATCAAGGAAACTGGTGACAAAAGCTCTTCTTACCAAACCTGCCTCTTTGCTTTAAAAATGCTTTTTTATCCCATAATCTGTGCAAAGTTCAGCTCAAAATAAAAAAAAAAATCATAAGAGGCTGAGTTTTGGGGCAAAATTGTAGTTTTGGCCCAATTTCTTTGCATCTGTTCCTGCATAGCTGTATCAGTCCTATACATGGAATGAAGTGTAAGCCATAAGTTACTGTAAAAGTGGAGCTTTATAAAAATGAGATTCTCCTGTTCATCTTATCCATGTGGGATAGAGGCAGGATATTGATTTGGCAGATTTTTCCATCTTCCCGTTCTTCCACTGGTGGCATCCCAGGTGATGCCACAAATGAGCGTCTGTTGAGTAGTCAGAAAGTTGACTGTGTTGCAGCCTTGTCCTAAAATGATGTGTGGAAATTAGAGAGATGCCTTTCTGAATTGAAAGAGTGTGGCATGTGTGAAGAATACGGGGGAGAACTTGAGAAAACTGAGCAGGAACCAATTGTATCTTTGAAGGGAAGCTTATGCCTGTTTGTTCTCTGTTGGTGTACTCCAAACTCATGCTGTGGAGTGACATCCCAGCCTTTACAAATAATGGATCCAAAGCCACAGAGACTTTGAATAGAGGTAATTGTTAATTATTGCCGCAATCTGGTGAATATATAAACCCGCTTTAACAAAATTTGTGGTATAATTATTTGTCAGGCAGTTCACTTCTTAAGGGATTTAGCAGGCAATACTGTTCTGTGGTGTAATCCAAAAGAATTTCATGTTCACCTGCTGCTCTGATTGTTATATGGAGAAGTGCCAGGCCTTCATATCCACCTCTGACATTTGTTGCTCCTTTATGCATTTTAACATTCAGAGGCTTAAAGGTAAAAATTGTGGGAATTAGGAGATAGGACCTGACATAGTTTGGCTTGCTGAAAGTTGAAGGATGATTTGGGAAGCATGAGGATATGTAACCTTTGGGCTGCATTACTTTAGAGATAGCTGCGTGGTGTAGTTCTGCAGCATGCATTTAAAGTAATAATTTTTCAACTGTAAACTGATCCTAGTTACCATACAGGAAAATCCACTTAAAGTTTGAACCCAGCTGTTAAATGCATAACCATGTCTGTGTTCACGAGGTTTTGACTGCAGCTGTTATGTGGCATTCCCAGATATTAATCTCTCACTAATAATCAGCAATGGAAGTAGCTTATGGTGAGCATTAGAGATGCTCAAAATCTCATCTCTTCAGCATCATACCTGGCAGGGAAAAAAGCAATATTAGGGTCTTTCCTTCTTTCATTCCCTCCCTCCTTGCTTTTCTAGGAGATTCGGTTCAACTCAGGACATAAGAAATGCACCACTTGTTCTGAGCTGGAGCTTATCACCCATCCTCACCTGCCTGGCCTTGACAAAGATACTGGGATTGAAAGCCTGACTTGTTTTGCAGTTTGGCAAACACTTCATTTGTGTGATTTCTAAATGCCTGTTGTTCCAGATTCATCACTAGAAAGTGGGATACTTAAGTGGACTGGAACTAGATGTGCCATGTGTTAGCCAAAGTAACTATGAAGTGTTTACTGAGGAGGTTACTTCAAAGACCTGTGTGATCTTAAACTTAAATGGTCCTTTTGAGACTGACAGGACTACTCTCTTCCTTGAGTAGTTTGCAGAAGTGGAGACTTAACTGCTTTAAAAAATGAACAGGGCTAGTGTATTAGTTTGGTTGTACAGATCAAGGATGGTCTTGTCTTTTTTTGCAGCCCTTCTATTTTTTAGCATTTGACACTGGAAACTGACTGTAGGGGACTTGTTTTCTAATGCTCCTGATGTTTATGATGTTTATCGGTGGAGTTACTGTGATATTGCAATGGTACTGGTCATCTATCAGCAGATTTTGGGCTCTTGCTTCAGACACAATGTATTCTTGTAACAAGTCAAAACGTGCACACTAAACAAGTGCATTGTTCTTCCTCTGCTGAAATGTGGCTTTGCATTAGCTTGGCAGCGTAAAAGGTACTCAAGCTGTAGCATATAAACATTCCATGAAAAGGAAATATGATATTTGTTGCTCCTCTTTTGAAAGAGAGTTTAGGAAATGTTGCTTGCTGGGCTCCTTCAAATAAACTCCTGATCTCCGTTGGGACAGCTCTGCTGGCCTGGCTCATCCGGTTGCCCTGTAACGCACTCAGAAGGTGTTTAAGGAGCACAGGGGTGATGGGAAGTGTTAGATTTGTCTCCATTCCTTCTTTGCTGAAGTTAATGACCTTTTGGTTTCTGTTTTAAAAATATTCAGTGAGCTGCACAGAGAAGTGTAGCCCCTTCATTGCTAATCCACAGTATAAATATTAGCCTTTTGTACTCATTTTGCTTTGCTAAGAAGATCACATCTGTGTTTATTAAGTCACAGTTCTGTACTTGAGTGGATATTTGTATCAAGCAGGATTTTGAAGTAATAGAGTGCCAAATCGTCACAAAGAATTAACTTCTAAAAATTTTCTCTGGGTTTCTCAGTTCCCCAAAGGAGAGAAAAAAGCATCTTGAAAGGGAGTGCTACCCTTTCCAAGACAGTTTTTTGCAGAGGGATGAAATGTAGGAATGGCTGGGAAAGGAAAACCTGCTCGTGCTCTGTAGTAGTAGTAGTATCATAATGATAACAGATCTGCTGGGATGGACAAGACCTGGACCATGGAGAGCCAGAGATGTTAGCTGTCTTTGGAGATTTTATGCAAGACATTTATCTTTGGAAAAATGGAAGTATTTAGTGTTTCTGTGGCTTCACTTAATTGTAAATGTTACCTTAGTTTATGCTTTCTAGTCTCTTTTACCACAATAATTCTTTTTTTTCCCACTGCTCTTTTGAGGAAGCCAATACAAGTATGAAGTTTTGGGGAATAAATATGTTGATGATATCTCAGGATGTATTAATTTGCTTAAGTGTTGGATAGCATTCCCTTGAGTGTGAAAGAGGCATGCTTGTTCCAGCAGTATTTGGTGTCCAGTACACAGTATCATTACCCAGAGTGCTCACTGTGATTTGAGCTTTTCCCAGGCTTTGAAATACTGAATTTTTGGATAAGGAGTTTGATCCACTGGTGTCAGAGGCAGTATCTGTGGTCCCTGTTTCTGGAATAAGTGGTCTGAATAAAAGCTAAGCAGTCTGCATGAAGCATAAGCACCTCAGGAGCTCTATGAATACCACCACTATAAGCTAACCTAAGCCGATTGGGTGAAAAATGTGGTTTCCTGTCTTCGCTTGAAAAAAATGTTTTTCAGGCTTACTGACATGCATACTGCAAATTTAATTTTCATAAATATTTCATCTCTTTCTTATGCTCAATTTAATCTATCAAAGCCACACAGTGCAGGAGACATCTGGGATTGTGCTTAAGCAGCTGGGTTTCATTTGGAGGAGGATTCTAGCAAATTTCTCTTTCTTCCCAAACACAGAATATCTTGGTGACTGTGTAGAGTACTGGGAAAATCAGCATGAGTGACATAGCTTCAGAAACAGATGGGCTTAGTTTCTTCCTTTACCTGGGTTAGGTACCATCTAAGGCTTTTCATGGGAAGCTTTGCTTTGTATTTGGTCAGCCTAAACAATAAGAGAACTTTTTTTTTCTGACCGTGGCAACTTGTATACAGAGTGAACCTTTACAGCAGCCAGCTACATTTTCCTTTAGTAAAAAGCATAGAAATCCTAGTCTGAAATGTAGTGATTAACAATCTAATTCTATATTTACATACACTGCAATCAAGTAGTATATGTATTAAATATATACATAATTAATTAAATACCTTTTCTGAAATCTGAATGCATATTAATTAGGTCAGTGCAACATGATACTAACCTCTTTTCTATTGTGACTGAGTAACAAGTGAAAACTCAGTATTTTGTTTAAATTGTTAAATATATTCTGTTTGATTAAGGGCCACCAAGTCGATTTTGTTGAATGAATGATGGCTGCTTATAGGAAGTCACCAGCTGAAAATACAGCTACAAATGAAGAAATAACATTTCCACTTTCTGAATCTGTCATTACTGACTTCAGTTTGGCAAATAAATTTATACTTTGGGAGCATTCTTTCAGATCAGTTTTCAAAGAGCTGGAACATCTCATAAAATTTTTTTTTAATGTAGTTTTCTGTATGTTCTCTTAGCAATTCAGTTGTTAGTAGCTGCTTGAAGATGTACTTCATTTGTTATTTTTGTTGCCTTATAAATTGAAAAATAAGTAAATGTATACCACAAGTCATCAGTAAAAAGAAGGAATTTTCTGCAGTTATAATGGCATTTGTAAAATCTTATGTCTGATTCTATCCAGATCAGTTTTTATTAACATGTCTTCCTTTTAAAAAAGAAGGGGAGATACAAATTCCAGCTATAGCTGTAATGAAGAAAATTTGAGAAGTTTCTTGCTGCAGATAGGGATAGCACAGCTGCAGTAGGCATTTTAGCTGGACAGTGAGGATTAAACTGTCTAGGGAGAGTCTTGTTCATGTGGGAAAATTTGGGCATGGAATTGCTGCTCTGTATGAAACAGAGATGCTGGTATGTGTAATGGTTTCTCCTTGGTAGTGGCTGTATTACATGTACAGAAATTCTCATTTCACTTGGATTACTGTTCCCATGCAAACCCAGATACCAAAGTGTAGTGATAATCTGACATTTTTACTGCTCAATGCTCTTCAAAATGGGGTTCTCCAAAATGTTTGTGATTGATCCAGTATCTTTAGTAGCAGCCAGTGATAGCTGACGCTGTCGTTGGGGGTGGTTATTAACAATACTCTAGAGTGGTTTGGTTTTTGAAGGGTTTTGATGCTTGTCTTAGGCTGACTGTTCTCTGTGACAGAGGGAGATCTGTGCTTTCTACAGCCTGAAAAGGACTCAGTCTGGAATGTCTGCTGCCATTGTACTTTGTTGTTTTGTTTGTTTTAATTAAACACTCTATTATAACTTTGACATAAATCCCTCATAAATTCTTCTTTGGCCAAAAAAAAAAGTCCTAGACACTTTCTAGGTCTGTGGACATGTGCTTCAGTCATGTCCGAGTTCTGTGTAATAATAAAATAATAACACCAAAGAAAAGAAGACTAAATCTCATAAACAAGTAAAATGAAATGCCGCTAAGTTACGGAAGCACATCAACTGCCTGGGCAGTTTTTTGTGTAAAAGTCTAACTTTTAAAACCAAACTTCTTTCCCTTGGAACGTGTTTGTGCAGTAAGCTAGCCCTGCCACCAAAGAGTGCTAAAATAAACCAAATGTTACAGCCTTCCTTTTCTAACAAATACTTTACAGTTATTTCAGGTAACAAAGAGAAATAAAGCCTAGCTGATGTAAAAATAAGGGAAAATAAATTCTGTCTCTAAAACACATGGGTTTTAATAGGTGAAAAAGCTCTTGGCATCTTCTATAAGCAATGCATTTGCAGAGTCCTCTGTGAGTTTGGACTGGTGGGCAAACACCTTCCCACACTTGGAGTGAAGAGCTAGAGGAGTGCAGTGGTCCTGTGGTTAGGTTTACACTTAACACTAGGTTAGGTTTAACACATCTACACCAGAAGGATTTTTCAGAGCTAAGTAAAGGTGGTGGTGTAAATATTTTTTACATTTTCTGTCAATCTAAAAGATGTGTAGAAATCTGTGCTTCAGAAACTGTTGGCTAGAATGACGATATTTTTCTTACTGTGTGACAGTATTAATGATTTTTACATTTTCAGAGTTTATTGGCATACTATTTCTTCCATTTATGCAATAACTAGACAGGGGAAAGTTCAGTTATAAGCAGTGTGAAAAAAGATCTATTAAACCCATCAAGCATTTGGTATAACCCTACCACCCCTCACCCCCCACCCACTTCTCTTGTCTGTTTAATATTTTTGTGGTAGTAGCCACACCTTTACTGAAGGGAATAATACAGCTCAATTTTCTGGAAAATTTTGTGTTTAGTTCACTAATGACCTTCCAAAGATATAAAGCTTGGTAGGATAATCCCACCTGGATGGTCATCTGATTTGTGGATCCAGATCCACAGAAGTTCTGCAGCTGAACCGAGTTTGGCTCATTTCAGTGGGAGTTACTCACAAAGATACCCTTGTGAATCTGGTCTTTTCTTTTGTTTTACCTTCTCTCTGGCAAAATGGAAATAATAATGCAGTCTGACTCCACAGAGCTGTTTATGAGAGACATTAATTGGGGGTAGCTGTCTCCACTGGTAACAAAGGCCACAGAAATATTTGTAGATAGATAATAAACAGTAAGAGACTGCTGCTATTTCACATGCCGAACCAAATGGCTTTCAAAATCAGAGTGATCCTGTGGCAACCCACTTAGGCTGTGAGGTACTACCATGTTGCATTCTCATTGTTTTTCTGGGGGCAGCTTAATCTGAAATAATAAAGAATAAGTTTCTCTTGCAGAATGGCAGAGATTTTGTCACTCCTTTGCCTGACTTTCAGACAGAATCTTCAGTTGTGGAGGCATCTGTTTTGTCCTCTTTGCAAGAAACGTAGGAGGGGTATGGCAGAGGAAGGTTGTGGGTTCCAACCTCAGCACTCCAAAACTGAATCTGTTAATCTGCTCTGCTGCCTGGTCTGGACCGAAGAATTTACCCAAGTCCTTAATGCACTCAAAGTAATGCATTGTAAGGACAGTAATGTGACATTTAAAAAGACAATTTATAGATCTTAAATGATGTCAAGTCTCTGAACACTGCCTGTTGTGTTTCATATACTGAGCAAGTCATGCTTCACAAGCACAATCCACATGAAAATATCCTTCCTACTGCTGCATTCAAAATGTCTGTATTTGTGTTGCACATGCAACCTTTTTTTGACCTCTGTGCATATGCATTGCTATGCAGTCTTCAGCTGCATGATAACAGATCAGCTTTTCCACTGGACCCCTGCTTTCTTCAGTATATAAAGGATGAGCAGCCCTCACTTAATGAGTCCCCGTTCATTATTTTATTTTAGCTGTATTGTTCAACGCGTGACCATCACCTTACATACCACATGCTATTTAAGCCCTGCTGAGGCTGTAATTATTAATTTCCTTGCATTTTTTTTCCTGAGACAGCCATCATTGTAGTATCATTACCGTTAGTTCGGTTTAGTTTTACCAATCACCATGGTTAGACACAGGGATATCTGTCCCCCCATTTGGCAGGTGGAGCATTGAGGCAGAGGACAGTTCAGGCTAGAAGACACCCAGGCTGTGGTTTCATGTTTGGGTAAAACCAGCCTGATTTAGCATGTGAGCAGCAGTGTACAACTCCTTCCTGTTGATTCCTCTCTCTGCTTGTCCCTGGGACTTCAGCAGCCCCAGGGTGGAGTGGATCACTGATGTGACTGCAAAACAATGCTGCCAAAACAGAAGCAAACCCAATTTTTGGTTGGACTGTCTGTTTCAATGGAAGTGTGTTCTGACATGGCTAAATCCTCTTGTGACATCGTTGTTTTGCTACGTGCTTGGTTTTGAGGCCCATTGGGCTCTGTCCTTGGGCGGGCATTGACTTGAGGTGGAGCATGGCTTTCTTGGCATCAGTGACACCTGTGAGTGCTCAGTGTGCTGGGCGATCAGAACTGAGGTTTTCAGGTTGAGCACATAGAGGAGTGGAGCAAAGAATTGGGCACTGCTTGAGAAAAGAGTGGTTTAGATGTTTGTTCTGGCTTCAGACACAGGTATTGCTGGGGGAAGCAGGTCACAGCAAAGCATCTGATGGCATTGCTTGCAAATTATTCCTTCTCTTTTTCCTTTTTTAGTAGTTTTTTTTTTACTCATGGTTATTTACCTCACGTACTTTTTAAGTTTCTGGCAGTAATTAAAAAAGGGTTCTACACACAGCCATAAATATCCTTTATTAATCTTGCAGAAGTAACACTAATTCAGCTGTCTCCTAAGTAGACAGGTGGGTAGGTGAGTTGATTTTTTTTAAAGTGTGCTTTTAACATATTGTGGTTTTATGGGTTATTGTTTAGACCTTGAAAAAAACCAAGTGGAAAACAGAAGTCCTCTCATGTAGCACACCCCCTCATTGTGCCAAAGCATGATGCAGCACAATGACCATGCATATCCGCATCACAAAACTTTTCCCTTGAGTGAGCAAAGTGGCACAAATAATAGGTTGCAAATCTACATGTGTCCAGCACTTGGAAGGGACAGGATGTTTTGCTAGGTCTTTGCAGAAAAGTTTTTCCACAGAGGAATGATGAGATTCAACAAATCAAAGTGCAGTTCTAAGCTATACGGAAACATCCAGCAGCTCTTGTTTTCACTTGATTCAATTTTCCCCAGCACATTCCTCTCCTTATGTGAGTTTATACAGTTCCCTGATTTCTCAGCTCACTTCTGCTGCTCATCAGTTTTGTGTCCAATGCATTTTCTCAGCTTTCCAGTCCAGCTTAGTCTATCTCTCAATCTATTCGGCTTCCTCATCAGTTTCCAAATACTGGGATAAATACCACCATCCACTGTGCTGTTGGACAGCCTGCCATAGCCTCCCCCAGGCAGGAACCAACGCTGCTGGAGAAGTCCTGCTGAGTTGGCATATTCCTTTGGAAGTGACACTGTCAGGAAATGCAACTCTTCAGATCCCTGGGGTCTGAATTAGTACAGCTGCGGGAGTTACTGGTTTATTACTGGGCCAGACTAGGTCAGATCTTTGAAGGAGCATACCTCGTGCAAACCCTTCCTCTCATGGGTAAAGATTTGTTTAAGAAAAGCTTAACAGAGCTGTTTCACGGAATGTACTGTAGTGCTTCAAATTCTATTCATTACAAGCCTGCCATATTTAAATATCACAGAATGGTTTGGTTTGGAAGGGATCTTAAAGGTCATCTAGTTCCACCTGCCCCCTCTGCCGTGGGCAGGGACACCTTTCACTAGACCATGTTGCTCAAACCCCATCCAGCCTGGCCTTGAACACTTCCAGGGATAGGTCATCCACAGCTGCTCTGGGAACCTGTCTCCAGTGCCTCACCACCCATATTGCTTCCCAATATGTTTGGAAGCCTCTAGGTTTGTGTGCCACTGATAAAAATAAAGGTCTTAGGAGAAAAAAAATTAATCTATGAACACTTTGAACAATTTTTTCTTTGGACTCACATTATCAGTATTTTAGGAGTAAGGGAAATCTCATGGCAATGTGTGCATCCAAGATTGGAATTTCAGTTTAAATCAACAATTTTTTTCTCTTTTTTGGGAAATATTTCAAATAACAGTATAGCACTGGAATGGTTTATGCTATGTAGTCTTCGGCATGTGATTCATTTCTCAGGTTGCATCAGTAGCACCCTCCACACCATTCATTTCAACAGGAGGGAGGAACTTGTAATCTCACAGGATCATGTTGTTATTTGGATGTTTTTTGTATCCCTATAATGCCTAATACCACCTGACAGAGATTTTTTACTTTGATATATGTTGTCAAAGTGAAAAGGGATGTTTCTGCTGCTGTTAACAGCTGTTGAGGATGTTAACTGTGCTGTTTGGGGAGGGTGTTTGCTCTTCTCTGCCACTTTCATCCCTTGATTCTAAGAAAGGAATTCTTTACTTAACTGAAACACAGCCTTTCCCTGTTGGCAGCTGGGAGAATAAGGATTAAGTTCTCTAAACAAAGCTCAGTGCCCTAATCAGGTCTCTCTTTTCAGAAGGTCTCCAAAGCCATAATAATCAAAAGACAGGTTTCAGGCAGAGCATTCCTTCGAAACACCTGCTGGGTGGAGCTGAGCGCAGTATCCTTGAAGTGTATTCTGCCCTAGCAGTGCATCCTCTTTGGAAATTTCCCCTGAAATCTACTAGACAGAGACCCTAAGGAAATACAAGACATTTCTGCAACATCACGAGCACTTGGTGTCTGTTTACCTAAACCCCCTGAGAAGACACATGAGGGAACTCTGTGCAATAGCGTTCTTCCTCCCTGTTTTTAACCATTCTTTTGCCTGTTAGGGATCCAGGCTGTATGTAAAAAACATTATTCCTGTTAATGAAGAACTGGTATTGCCTGGCAGCTTGAGTCCAGCCAGGCTGACTGATGGCTCTTCATCTCCTTTCTTGTGCATGGCCCTTGTTGGCTTCACTATTTATCATCTTATTTCACACTACACTGAAAATACTACTTTTCATCTTCCCCTATAAATTAACAATTCAGTTACATATACATACATGGTAATTCTCTGCTAAATACAAAGTTCTCCAGCTGTGCATAAAGAATAAGCTTTGGAAAGCAAAATTTTACTAGTCTGACAAGCAAAATTCCAACTGGCAGAAGCTGCTAGTTGCAAGAGATTGCATACATTGAATGGGGAAGACATGGTAAATTGTGTTGTTTGTTACAGCTTCAGTTTGACTCATTTGATAAATCAAGGCAGTTTATAAAGTAGCTTTATATTTCAAAATATTGATTAGCCTTTAGGAAAAGAAAAAAAGATTGTGTAGGTGTGACTGAACATTTTCCAAGGGAAATAGCACTATGCAATTAAAGGTCTGGAGACAAATGTGATATGATTTTCATTTTTGAAAGTGACGTTTTCTTGCCTGCATTAAATATAATCTCAGAGGAGATTAGGAAACATGGGTAGAGACACAGAGCGATTTTTAATGTTGCTTTGTTCTTCTGAGATTAAACTCTTATGATCAAAAAACACACTGCAGTGTTCAATGTGTAACAAAAGTACATTTTAATTTAACCTAAGGCTTGGTGCATTTTGAGTCTTCAGAGTTAAGAAAAAACAAAATACTGTAGTCTATTTCCAAATCTTTGGTATCTCTTCAAAATAATTTTCCCCTGAGATCCTTCGCAATTTTTTAGCTGTTCTTTTCCTCTTTTTTTTTGAAAACTTCTCTTTGGAGATAGCAGTCTGGGACAGGGGGGTCAGAACTAGATGGCCTTTAAGATTTTTAAGGTCCCTTACAATTCAAACCACTTTTTGATTCTAGGATTTCAGACTGTCAACAAGACTGATGCTACAGCTGATCTAATCTCTATTCATATTCTGATGTGAATACAATAATGGAAACAATACTGTTGGAGTCTTGGAATTCCAGTGATAGAATTATCTTGATAAGAACTCTAGGCTGTCCCTCCACCTGAAGACACTGTACCTAAACCATTTCTGACACCCGTTTGTCTGATAATTTTTTAAACCTTTGGGAAGAAATTATTTTTCTTGCACCTCTGTAGACAGTCTGTTTTCATTCTTTGTCAGGCTTTCAAAGAAGACTTGATCTTCTGGATGTCTGAGATCTCAGGGTTCAAATTTCAGCCTTTGTTTCTCATTTTGTGCAAGTGCACATGGAGCATGGGTACATTTCATCTGTCTTTTTAGAGACTTTTGACTTATTTCAGAGCTGTTACCTTGTGGGACTTGTCTCTAGACTGAACAAATCTCAGAGTTTTAATCTGTCCTCCTAATTAGTTGTTTTCAAATTAGTGAAGGCACTTTGTGTGACTTTCTGGATTTGTTTTTCATAAGGTTTTGTCCTCTGGGAGCCATGCTTCTCAAAGCACAACACTGCTCTTAAAGTGGATTTCCTGCCCTGAGCAGGGGGCTTGTTTATCCTTTCTCACACAGAACAGTCTATGGATATCTCCTGATATTGTAACTGTTTCTCATAAATTACTACACTGATGACTCACATTAAGTCAGTGACCTCCTGTCTGATGCTGCAGATTATTGACTAGCCAGTTGTTCTCCATGTTGCATTTGTGCGCCAAATTACAACAGTTCATTATTTGGAGTTGTCCTTACTGAATTTGTGGTGTGTCAGAAATGTTTCATATGGATTTGTCATCAGTGCACATGGTTGCTGTTGTTCATAATTGCTATTATTTTTACAGATGGTTTGTGAGCAGGTTGAAATTACAGAATATAGTAATATTGGGGACAGCACTTGAAAATATATCCTCAGTGCTGCCAGGGCAGGGAACTGTAGTTGGCAGGTGGGAGTGGGGATGGGGAGAAACTGTCCCGCTGCTTCTTCTGCTAGGGAATTAAAAAACATTCATATGGGAGTCTGGGACCGCTGCTGCTCTTGCTCTGGTCGGTTTCTCTGCCCCCATTTCCATGTGAGCAGTTCCAGCAAGTCTGGATTTCTGGATTTGCTCAGCTCTGGGCAGAGAACAACTCTGCTTGCAGAGGCTGATGTTGAACCCCCACAGCAGCTGTACATTCCAGGATTCAGGTGCTGCTGTCACATCCCCGTTGTGCTCAGGGAGGCACTTCTCCACCGGCATGGAGGGAGCCTGGCTATCTCACAGGATGTGGAGGGAGGTCAGTGCTGTGGCTGCTCCCCGTCATCTGCAATACCGCATGTCAGTGATCTTGCTAACCTTTGCAGATGATACCAAGAGTATATGATTGACATCTGAAACAACACATTTGTTCTTAGCAGCAAAGACTAGACCCGGAGTAACTTATTGCAAAGCTCCGTTTCCACCAGACAGCGATCTATATTGAAGCTTATTAAAGTCATGTGTTCAATTTTTTCATAATTGCCCCCATTCAAACTGTGGCAGGCAGCCAGTAAAGCACTAAGTGGAAGTTTCTGTCAGTCCACCTGTCTTTCTGTAGCTAACGAAGTGTGCCGGTTTTTGTCTTGTAGACGTTACACAATTCATTGTCAGAGGAACTTGTTATATATAGACTTAAAATAAATTAGTTCGAGACAAGGCCAAAGCCATTCAACTATACTTCTTTGTATAGCAAGTCATGTATTTATTATACAGAGTGACACATTAATACTTTGTTTGGGTGGAGGGCTTATTCTTAAACAAGAACAGGCAATTCTGGTTCTTGGCCATATCCATCTGTTAAATGTCCTAATTAAAAAGGACGACATCCTGTGTAGCATGGGTTTCATCAAGGGCACCCACCAATCTGGGTTATGGGCTCTGCTACTTTCATTGATGGGTTAGTTGGAAGCTCTTCAGGGGCAGAGCAAGGGTTGCTGTGTTTTCAGGCTCCTGCCCTCTGCTAAAGCCCAATTTTCAGCAGAGGTTTCCTTTTTTGCTACACTTCAAACGGTAGGAAAACATCAGCAATTGCCTCACATTAGCCTCCTTGGAGAAGTGGGAAATTAATTTTATAGTCTTCTAGGAAATAAAAGGGGGTTTTAAGTTTACCACTCCTGATCTCTACGAACAACAGGTATGCAGCTTATCAAACCTGTAATTAATTCACAGTTGGAAGAGCCTCCAGGATAGAAACTTGACTGCAGGAGAAGCAACACTAACAAAGCAAAGGAAAAAAAAAACCCTCCTGTTTTCTATCAGAGCAATTAATCTTGAAAATTTTCTTTGCCTGTGAGGAGATTGGCAAAGACAGCTGTTGCTTCATCCTGGAAAATGGCCCAAAAAAGGTCTGCAAAAAAAGATCTTGCAGTGATTTCATTATAAGGACTAAGTTTAGCAGCAGTTTTCTGGATTTTCCTTTATTCTGCTGGAAAATTCAGGTGTGCTGGCGCATATTCATAGAAGGAAATGAGCAAGCCAGCAATTTGGCTTGCTGGCCATTAGCAGTGAAATGCTTGTGGATGAGCTAAGACAATTCTTCACTTGAGTGATCTCAGAGTAAGGCTGACACCTTCATTTTGGTGATATCCAAACTGTCAGTACATGTTTTCCTTGTCCAGCCAGTTTGTGAGCAGCGAAGTGCGGTGTCTGGTCAAGCCTGAAGGGGAATAAAACGTAGCCTCCCTTGGATAAACTTTAGGCTGCCCCTGGTTGCTCTTACAGAGAACCTCTTTTATAAACCACTCTCCTGGAGGAGTTTTCTGATTCATTTTCCCTGTTCGCCTTCCTCACAAACATTATGTCTTGACTCTTTTAGACCTTTTGATTAAGAATCTTCAGCAAATCTCAAATTTTTAAATAATACAAGGATGCAATTCACATTCCATTTATCTATTGCTAGCTCTGTTTTGGTTGTTGAGAATCCTGGGAAAGAGATGAAAGGAAGGAAGTTGAAGAGTTTGCCAGTGGTTAAATTTTTGCAGTGGGTTAATTCTTGCTAAGATGGGGGTGTATGGATCATGTCAGGTGACTGGGCATATGACTTGTCCTCAGCCTGATGGGTTTTCTGGTTCTAGATGTTTTAGCAGGCTGGATTAACTTCTGTGACCTGTTTTCTCAGGGTGACCATAAATGTGATTCAGACAGTGTTATACCTAATCAGGATTAGCTCCTTTGTTATTTTGCCTACAAGGATGACTGAGGTGACAATTTACTGTTTGATGGGTAGGACAAAACACTGCAGGGTAAATTTAGACACAATTAAATCCAGCTGCTTTTCCTAGCAATGCAGAAACTTGTCTTTTATTGCAGTCTGCAGTGTGCACATTCATGCAGCATGCAGAAGGGAATGAGCTGTAATCTCCCATCTTTGCCCATAAAAAGACATTCAAGCTCTTGTAGAATATCCGGGTCTCGATATATGCACATTAATTGCATTGGAGAAAACATCCCAATATCTTGAGATGATCTGTTAAATGATTTGAAGACTCTTCTAAAATTAAACACAAACATTTCTTCAGTCTATTCAGGACCTGAAGGATGGTCTTCTCTACAAAACTGTGTAAAGGGGTCTTAGCAGTGTATCCAGTTTTAACCGAAGAAGCATTATTTGTCTAGGAGTTTTCACACAGCTGTACTATTGGGTTCTTTCATCACAATAATGCTTCCTAAGATCACTTTGCTGTTTTATGCCTTCTGAAGGAAATGCCAGAGCTTTGAGTTTCATTTTCAGCGCCTCCCACAATACATCTCCCTGTTTTCTATACACTGAATGTGTCTGCTTGCAAATGCATCCATCAGCATCTATTCAATGTATAAGAAATGGTACTGGACTTGGAGGCTGCACTTCTGTCATCACTTAGAAGACTTAGACGAGAGCTGGAGTCTCATTTTAAAAGATGCAGTGGAGCCATGCACACCAGTTTCAAGCCCAGCTGGTTAGACTCAGAAGTTTCTCACCCTGAATTATCATTGGTTCAAACATTTTTAGAATCATGAAATAATAGATGGTGTTTATTGTACAAAATCCCAGCAAAGGGCAGCATTCTGTCCTCATACACAGGTAATCCCAATGTATTGTGAGGAACAAAAGGCAGTGTTTTGACTGAGGATTTCAGCTCTCCATCTCTTCCTTCTGTTAATGAATTAGGGTGAACTTCTGGGAGACAGAAAGGTGGTAATGGAGAAAGAATTCAAATAACTGTTTTGCCTCTGATCTGTAGAGCGTGAAAGTAAATCCCACTGCCAAACACTTGAAACTAACCCCCAGCATAAAAAATTGAAGCCATTCTTTTCTGCATCTTCACTGCTGTATTTCACAGTTGGCAACAAGATGTTTGAAATACAGATAAATTTCCAGGGTGAGCAAGTTTCATTGGTGATGCTATTACAATGAACATTATACTTACAAACACGAATTTTCAGGTTATAACTTCCATTTAAAGTTATATAAATGATGGTTAATATCTGAGCTGGTGAATAAAGAGGGGTTTTCTTTGTAGGTGGTTTTTGGCAACATTTAATTCTCATTCTAGTAAAATTTTCTTCAGCCTTCTCATATTATTCTGTGGGGAGCAGCATTCATACAGTGTTATCCTAGCAGGGTGTACTAATGCAAAGTACAGCTCTCTGTGGAGAATAAAGACTGTTGCATGAGTTGGTCCCATTTTCAGGGGCAAATATTTATGAAAAATAATATGTTACACTGTTCAAAGTAAGCCTGTAGATTCCCTTTGCAGCACTACTCACTGCAGTCAGTAGCAATTACTTAAGATTTGCTCCCTAGATTTTACATGTTCTCTGCCTAAATATTTGTTCTGTACTAACAGCAAAATGTCCTACAGAAAGTTGCTCTTGACTGACATTTTGAACAGTAACTGTTGAAAGACAGGGAAAAAAATCTGGGCATCTGATACATCCTGATCTTGAAAAGGTATTTAATACTCTGAAAATGTTACTGAAAAATGTGTTTCTGTTGGTTTAAGTAATGACCCTGCCAGGTGGGCTGAAAGCAGAGGAGACGGAAAAGGAGTGACGAGTGGTTGTTAACAGTAGTGTGCTATGTGAGGCGTGCTGAAGTTACCCTTAAAAGTCCAAACTGGGGGCAAGGCTTGCTGCCAGAACTGGAGAGCTTTTCTTAAGGCTGCCCTGCAGTCTAGTAGAGACTCATGCATCAGGACTGCCATTTAATCAGCGCTAAATTTGTCTAATATTTGATGCTGAAGCTTACAGCTGCTTTACTAGCAAACTGCAGACTATATTAGAGTGTAGCCATGTTGTACAGAGAGCCATGCAGGGTTTGAAAGGCATCTTTGAACCTTCTCCTTCAACACTAAACTCAAGCAGCCCGTGCTGATAGAAGTGAAACTGTGGTGGAAATGGAAATGAGCTGCACTAAGAAGTTTGCCTGGTGTGTGAAACAGTGCACACTGCAACACAGCAGTGGGAGAGGAGCTGTGATCCTTAGCCAGCCTTGTTTTTTCATCCCACCTGCATTTTACATTAGTTATTTCTTTCTCTCTTCCTTGCTATCTCTTAATAAGTAAATGGAAAGAAGCACAATCAGCCTTCACACAGTAGAATGTTTTGAAAAGGCTTGAGTGATTGACTCTGAGGTTTGCTACTGAAGGAGAGCTACAAGACGATTCCCTTCTTCTCAAAATGCCACTTTTCTGTGCTTCCGTGGGAAATATGTGGTGTTGTCCTACATGATACTTTTTATCCGGCAGGGCTGGCTCCAGCTGTGGCTGAAACCCTTGTTTCACATCTGGGATTTAATCATCAGTTTGAAGCTGTGGCCTCCTTACATATTAAAAAAGAAAAATAAAAAAATTAAACAGAGTATGGTTTGTATTAAGCCCTATTAAAACTTAGAATTACTTCCAAAATGAATCATTGATACCTTTGTGAGACCAAACCTCTGAGGTAAATTTGTGGAATGGGTATTTGCTGGATTTCTGCTGCCTACTGTGACAAAGTCTTGAATACTGAGAAGACAGTGGAATGCTGACTTGTTTTAACTAGGACCCAGCAGGTCACTTTATTTTCACATCTAAATAGGGCTTTTCTGGATTTTTATTGTAACTGTAGATATTTGACCGTCTCAATATGTCAGATGACTTCCTGTAAATTTTCTAAGTGCTAATTCTCCATTATTTCCACTTTTGGGAGAAAATACACTTTTACTTGCCTTTGTCTTGTATTTATTCTCAGTCTAATATGTGATCTTAACATCCTATTAAAATGTATAGATAGAATAGGAAATTCTCAATAGTCTTTTTCGTCATTATTCTTAATTTTTCTCCTAGAAGACTGGAAAATTATATGGAGAATAGAGCTGATTGAAAAAGTTAAGACAATTAAAAAGCATAAGAAAGTAAAGAAAAAAGAAAGTTTGGGTTTAGGTGCAGAGTATTCACAAATGTGAGTTCCACTTGACTGATAGTTTCAGCTAAATAAGAGTACGATTTTTGGAATTGTGTGAGTACAACTTGTTCTCAGTAAAATGTAAATGCTTTTCTTTCAAAAAAACATTTCCATGCAAACATTGACCTAGCTCTAAGCAACAAACCCCAAAATACAATAATTTTGAGTAAATAATCTAGAAAAGAAGGTTAATCCTGTGGTCTGAACAATATGCATTCAGAAGGCATTTACAGATTGGCTGGAGCTGGAGGAAGCTTCAATAACTTATTTAAGCTTATTTCCTGTTTTTAGTTTTAGTAGTCTTTAAATGTGGAAGTTCCTTAGACCTTCATCCTCAAGGCTGGACATCCCTGTTTTATTTTTAAAAAAAGCAACCAAACAAAAACCCCCAAACTAAAGCAAAACAGAAACCAAACCAACCAAAGAATACAACAAAAAAATCCACAAAAAACCTCTCAAAAAGTCAACAATGACTGACAGAGAAAGACCATCCAAGGAGAAGTATTACAGAGGGAGAGAAAGTACACAGCACACATGTGAAACCAGACCACGCCCATTTGAACTGTGAACTTTTCAGGGTTCCTTCATACTTCCATACGGACTTCTCCATGGGAGTGTCTTCTCCTCTTACTCGTATGACAGAATTGTTGGTGGCACTGGGTTCTTCAGGGATAATGCACTTGCTGTGCAGCTTTTTGAAGCTATTTTCAAGTTAAACAACGCATCTCCCATGCCAGAAATGCAGATCACTTAGTGGCTTTCCTCAAACAGAAACTCCCAGGCGTCTCCTTCCATGAGCACCCTGCAGGAGCGGGAAACACTTGCCTTATAAACAAACATGGCCCAGGGAGGCTGGCCTGCCGGCTTGCAAAAATAACGTACGCAGAGGCAGGGTAAATAGTTTACATCTCCTTCAGCCTCTGTGTTGTGTCACAGAGCTGCTAGTTGAAACGAGAAAATCTGCTGCAGCCTGAAATACATGCCTTTGGAATGGGGGGATGGAGAAGTTGTGCTTTTTAGATAGCTTTTTGTGGAGAAAAAGGTTTCAACCAATGTCCTGCGGACCGCAGGTGGCAAAAGAACATCACTGTGTCTGGTTTTGGTGAGAGGCATCAAAACAGTATGTGAGGATGAAGTGTTTGAGGCATTATGTCCTATTTTTCTTTGTCAAGCACATGTAGGAAAATACTTGCTTCTAATTTGTATCTTTAATGAACACAACATGCACAAAATTAAGAACCACGGGAGTACAGTGTGTCACCTCTCCTTTAGTGCCTAAATGTAAGCTATCTGCCCACAGGCAAAGAAAAGCAAAAGATGCTTTGGAATTGTTTCGGTGTTTTGGAAGCATGGGTCCATAAAATGATTCTTTATCATTGTGTCTGTGTCATGTGGGAAGAAACTTTGGTGACTAGGTTTTGATGGCTTAAATGGGAGGAGATCTACCCTAATTCCACCAACTGCCAGGTTTTCTTTCTTTACAGCTTAAATCAGGTATAAATCTGAGGATTATTTAGGTTTCAATTTCCATAATTTGTTTTTCTTTAACAATAATCTCTACACTTTAGGGAAGTCCCAGCACATGTGATTTGGGACTAGAAGGTGAAGAGGTCCCTCGACCGATGGACTATGAAATTAGGAGTGGGGAAACACCTGCACATCCCTGCTGGCAGACAGATTTTGACAGGGGTGTTTCTTTTGGCAAAAACTGCTCCCTAGCTGGTGTTACTGTGGAAGTGAAGTCCTTTGCTGATATCCTAATTGCTGCAGGGTGGGTTTGAGAAGTTCACATGCAGGGCTAATTCCTTGAGCACATTGTGCTCCACCTCTTCTCCTTGGATGAACCCCTGGAAACCTTTTTGAGATGGAGCTGAGTGTTAGCCTGTTAAAGTCTTATGTCTGGTTTCACTGAGGAAAGGTTGGCCTCTACCTGTCAGACAGTCCTGTGGTGTCATCTGGAGGATTTTGGTGATCCTCTGCTGAGAGAAGTGGGAGGGAGTATTGAGCTGACTTTTTCCTGGCAGAGGGTGGAAGGAGACACTGGTGGGACGATCTGTGTCTGCTGTATAAATAAATAAAACAAACAAATAAAACAACAAATATCGACATACAGCAAAACTCTGAAATTCTTCGGGGATGGGAAGATTTTTTTAAGGGAAATTTTCAAGTGCCTCTGTAACAGATTCTTCCCCATTATCCGCACAAGTCTAAGGGTGGGTTATTTTTGATTATTTTCCAGTGTGGTGCCTTTTTTTATTCCCCTTGTTCATATATTTTAGTTCTAAAGCTCTCTAAAAGAAGTGTATAAAAAATAGAATCTGTTTTACTGAACTTTTTTTAACTTCTGTCAGTAATACAACATGCAGATGGAATAACATGATTATGCTGGTTTCTTGTAAGCATGTCTGAAAAGCATGGTTTTTTTCACCTTTAATTTGGCAGTATTTTGAACTATTCTAATACAATGATCTATATAAAGTACATCTGTTCCTTGCTAGAAGTGTGCTGAGCCTCATTTTGCCATGATTGTTACGGGCAGAAACTGAATTTACCTTTGGCAGAAGCGAATACTCCTGAGAGTGCTAAGGAGAAACTTTGGCGGGAAAGGAAAAAGTGGTCTTAAAACACTTGGTTGATATTATTGCTGAATCTGAAACCATTTATACTAGTGAAGGGAACCAGAAATATAATATTAGAATACTGTTGTTCCTAATAATCTCTTTCTGAATGGGTGTGAGGTTTTTAAGTCAAGGTTTTTGACTTCTTCCCAAGGTTCCCTAGTATTTCATGGGTCACAGAACAATGAATGTGAAATCCAAAAGGGACCCTGTAAATCTATTAGAGTTGCATGCTGGTCTTTGTTTCATGTTAATTTTTAACATCACAACTTTACAGTGGGAATGAAAATATAGGGAAGAAACAGGGGAATTACTTCATAAAATTTTTAATTGACTTTCTCTAACTGTCACAGAAAGGAAGAGGAATTCTCTGCAGGTGACATCTGGCCTTGAAATGCTAAACCCATTGCAGGTGATGGTGAGACTAAAAATGCTTGCAGTGAAGCTGGGATTTCATTCTGATTTCAGGATTTTTAAAGCAGTGAAAATTTTAGATCATGCCCTGTACTAAAGGTGTGAAGACAGTTTGCAAAAGTCACTGATTCTTTCCTGAAATACAGCAAACTTTGGATTTGAGTCTGCCCAATTTGATGACTCACATTGACAGTGCTGTTGAGAATAAAACTGAATAAGCAGGGTTGTTTCTATCCTGAGTTCATCAGCTACTGAAACTTCAGCCAGCAGGAAGTAAAATGAATTATAAAGTTCTAATTCTGTTGTTTTTGTATAACTCTTCCTCTTTGTCTCCCTTCTTTAAATGTAGCTTCTTAGATTTGTTGATTCATTACAATTATTTTCATATAAGAAATTCTGTTGCTGAGTAAGAAAAATATGTAGATGATGGTACAATAAAAAGTTGGGTTTTTTTTTTTAATTATTATTTTCTGCCAGAGTATATTCTGGACTTTCCTGAACATTAATTTATTAACCTTATTCTTTCAAGTAGCCATCAAAAGGTTCATTGTTGCTTGTTTTCAGGTTAGGTGGCTGACATTCAGTGGGGAAGTCCTGTATAGCCTACAAACATTTCTTCCGTCTCTTGGCTTGATCTGAGCTTCCTGTTTTTCTCATGTCTTCAAACTCCAGTTCTAAGCCCACTTCCAAGACAGAGCTAACAGGGAGTACCCCTGACATTTCCTCCCCATAGTTCTCCCTGTGACTTCTCTTGGTACACCCCAGCAGCTGGAACGCGTGCCTTGTGGCTCAGCTCCTGAAGAGGCTCCTGCAGCCGGTTCCCGCTATCAATTTGGCAAACATTAGTCATAGTCGCAGCTGAATTTCCGATCAGCATTCCTGGGTTTGTGCCATCTGTGTTCCATGTAATTTCTGTGGGCGAATGAAATAGGTGTTTCTGATGTGGGGACCTGCAGTATTATAAAGAAACATTTTTTGGGTAAGATTAGTTAACTGTGGTGTATTTTATAGAAGAAAATGTCTAAATCTGACATATTTTCTGATGTCACATGTATTTAAGTGTTTACATTGATTTTCTGCTGAATATATTACTAAGTCGTTTAAATGTGTTTGCTTGAGCGTGGTGGTAACTTAGGGAGAAAAATGTGAATTCTATGTTGGAATAAATCAGCTGCCCTTTTTGGAAGGGTTTTTCTACTGTCTGGACATACAGATCAGTCTGTTTTTTTAACTCACAGAGACTGAACTCTTCTGTCCACCAGCTTCATTCCAAGGGGAAACTACTTTGGATAGGAAAGCAGTATAGAAATATAAACTGTTACATGTAAAAAAGTGTGAGTATCTACATTCATCAAATTCACCCTTAAAAACTGTTTTTACTCTTTTCCTTCTTCATCTGACTGGAACTCATTGATACTGGTTGTTTTATCTGGTATGGTTCCCACCCAGGAAAGGACTTCAGAAAGTCATTGCTCTATTGAAAGTTGTGTAGGGAATTGATTCAGCAGTGGTGCATTAAAAGAACAGCAATAAGAAATACAAGCTGAGAGGGACTAATTTCAGATGCCTTCAAGGGTAAATAACAATCCCTGCACTTACTTACAGAATATCCGAATACTTTTGCTTATTTCTTAGTTAAGGTTGATCAAACCAATAGTCAGGATGTGTAGCACGGAAACAACCACTTATTTGTCAGAGACTTGACCACCAACACATTCTTTAAGAATTCTACTATTTTGTGGAAGAAAGTTGACTTTTTATATTCTTTTACCCTATATTTAGCATCTATTCCCTTACATATTCTGATGGAAAATGTTGCACAATTCAGGCATTTAGGTATGTTAACAGTATTTATAGTGAGTTACAGTGCATTGCATTAATGAAGAAGTTTAATTTTACGTCTTTACCTAGCTGTAAAATAAACTATTTTATACAAATGAAAAGTTGAAAGCTTGGGAAAATATTTTTCTTTCTCTCTGAAACTATGCAGCATCTTAGCTTGAAACACATATTTGCTGTGGGCCCTTGTTCTTGTGAATTGGAGTGCTTTTAGAGATTGACTGGAGCTGAAAGAAATGAAACATAGCTGGATGGCAATTTTCATCTCTTTAAAATAGAGGAAGAAAAGGGAAAGAAATTATTAATTTTGATATTTTAAATTCATATTGGTGAGCGTAGCATCTTTCAGGTGAGGTCCCTACAAGACCCACACTGTTGTATTTTATTAGCATTAGTTGAAACTTCTTTTTGATTTTTGCTGAAGTCAGGGCTTCTAATTCAATTTTAATGGGTTACTTGAAAAAATGAATAAATATATTAAAAAAAAACCTGAGAAAAATTAAATGTTTAAAACACTGTGGGATAAGAAGAAATGAGAAAGAAGAGTGATTTGAAGAACAGAATAATAAAATATTAGAAACAATGTTTCATTGTCATTATTTTATGATTATATGCCTTATTTTATAATTAAATGTGTGTGATTGATCAAAATCTTACACCATTGCCTTGTGTTCATTGTGCACATGAGAAAAGTGGGTATGAGGACCATAGCTTTCATACTTACATTGCTTATCATATTATCATTATCATATTGAATAGTAGCACTATTTTCAATTTTCAAATAACTTCATTTCCACAGTGATTTGTTCAGTGCAACTAAATCTGTGTTTCCTCAGTTTAGAGCCATAATAGGTTCATTATTTATTTATATATGTTGGGTTTAGATAGACAATGTGTCTTACATACATAATATATAAACAATATATATGTTTGTTTATCTTTCTTTTGAAATATGCCAGCTAGATGGAATTAAACTGGTGGAAAAAAACGTGGATGCATGGCTTGCCTCCTCCCAATGCTTTTGTCTGCATTTACTTTTCCTGGTGTCCATATTCTGGGCAATCTCTCTTGGGTGTTTGTACTTTGAACAGCAGGCAAAAGAATCACTGGAAAATACAGCACTCTTTGGTCTGCTGTTTTCCTCTGAACTGGAAACTTAGAGTACAACTGGTTTTATCATTCCAGGATCGTTATTAGAGTGTGTGGGGTTAGGATAGGCAGATATCCTCTGGCTGCATGTCTGTTCTGTATTTTGTTATCCTCTGCTGTCTTTCAAGTCTCAGGCCATTCAGGATAATCGGGATGGGGCTGGGGGAGAAGGAGTGTCTGCAGGTGGCATTCTTCTGTCAGTCTTGTAATAAAAATTATCATCTGCAAAATAGAAATGCTTTTAAAAGAACATAGTTGTTCACATCAGTGACTTGCAGATGGGCAAGGTGCACCATGGAGCACCTGGGATAACGTGACATCACATCGGGAAGAGGATCCACATTTGATTTCAGTATGTGACAGCCTCACTGTTAGGTTATACTACTTTGCAGGGTGCTAGAATGCAGACTAGCTCTCTTTTTTGGCTCCCTGATGAAGCTATGTGAGAGCGCATTAAAATTTTTTAGTTATTGTAGTGGCAAAGGCTATTCATGTTAACAGAGTCTGTGTGATGTCACTGAAGGCAAAACGATTTGTGTAGGGAAGGTTAAATGGCTATTTAAGGAGTGTGAAGAATTGCAGGTCCTGGAAAACACCTGCTTTAGGAATACTGTCCTCTTAATTCACTTGGGCTTGCCTGATTGCTGGGAGGAGTCACTCATAGAAATCTATCAAATGCTGTTTGGAGAGTGATCTCTTTATCTGTTGGAACAGACCCTCTCTCTCTCTCTTAATCCGTGTCATACTCTTTAGGCCATGACTACCATATGATGAAACTGAATATTTTTATTGAATCTATTGTGTAGTGCCAGTGGACCAGAGTAGGAGAAATGATACTAGAGAGAACATAAAAGGAGTTTCTTTTCTTTTTAGATGGGCGTAGGAGAGTTCAATATTACCAGAAAAACTGCTTTGAACAATGCTGATAAAGAAGAGGTTTAATGAGGCTGGGGCTGTTTGCGGAAAATTAGTCCGCATTAGGGTATTATTCCTTCAGGGCGCGTTTATAATGCCGGCAGGAATGTGGGGAGGGGGGGTGGATCAGATTCCAGCACAGCCTTGCAAGCTTTCAGCTGCTGATGTGTGGTGCACCTGCGTGTTCCCCTGTCTGACCTCAGAGCTGGCTTGAAAATCTCTGGCATCTGGAAGTGCGAGGAAAGATCAGGTTTTTGATTTTTGTGGAGGAGAAAAAAAAAAATCCATCTTTTCTTCTTAATGCTTAGAATGCCTTTTATTTTATATCTTTTTAAAGGATACTGGAAACTATTTTGTACATATGCTTTTTAGTGGTTTGAGGTTGTTTCTTTTCTTTCTTTTTAAACTAGTATCTTAAAGATCTCATATGTCCAAGTAGATGAATAATACTCATTTAAAAAATATCTGGTTAGTTGGCAAGACTTGAGAAATTAATTTCATAGTCTTTTGCTTATCTCAGGAAGAATGTTCTCCTTAGCAAGTGCAGATTCGAACATGACAGCTTAGACATTCATCTCATTTGTGGAGGTCTGGAATAGCATCTCATTTTCAAATTGTGGCGATGTGGAGATAAAATGTAAATACTGCTGTACGAAAATTGCCACTTCATAACCTTGTGTTTCATCACTGGTGGCTGCGGTAGGAACTTGCAAATTGTAAGTGCCTGTAATTTACATTGCTTGACTTTAACTGTTTTGTAATTGCACTTTGATTTGTATTTTTTTATCAGACATGGTGGGGTGGTTAAGCTGTGCTTCTTATGAACTTCCATGTCAGTTATTTCATGGCATAAAGTTGTGCTTATTAAAAGCACGGATTTTCTCTTTTGGAATTTAAAAGTTGTTCGATTTGGCATCTGTAGCTTATTTCTTGCAGTCTACTTAATTGAATAGCCTCTCTGTTTATCTTAAAATGCAGATAAATGGCTTTCAGCGCAGTGTTTATAGCTTAATAGTTCCTGAAATGAGAGTCAACATTATCTCCTAGACTCTACTAGTCATAACTAATGATCCCTGTGCTTACACTGTTGGGCAAGCCCGGAGACACTGAACTCTGCAGAGAGCAAGGGCCCTGTGCAATGGGAGGATAGTTTGTATGTGATGGCGCCTGGTAGACAAGGCTTTCATGGCTCAGTGGTGTTAATTGGGAGCCAGAATTTGTCCTTGGCCACCTCTAACCTCCAACCTCCTGTTACTGAGCTGTTCTACGAGTGTGGATACAAACCTGAGGGGGAGTTGACAGCACACAGTATTCTCGCTCCCCTCATCGTCATTGGTAAATGATACCAGATTGCTCTTACATTTGCTTCAGTTTTGCCCATCAGAACACATTCTGCAACACAAAGTTGCAGAAATTTGGTGTATTTTGATGTTCCAAACATCCCTGGCAGGCAGCCTAACAGAGGCATTGTGTTGAGGCCTGGAAGAGGATGAGAGAGTAATTAGGCAGCTGGCAATTGCTACATTTTGTTCTAGGCCTTATATGACATTCAAATTTATTAATGATGAAAGATGGTTTTTTTATTTTCCTGACCTTAGGCTTAGTTGCGAATTGAGAGTGATAGGCTTTCCTTTGTAATAGGGTTAAGTGCATGCCCTGGGAAAAGGGAAGGGAGAGAAAGAAAAGTGAAGTAGATTTACCACCCATCAGTAATGCTCTATTATTATTACCTTGGGAACAAAATTTCCTTGTTTATCCATAATATCTAAATAATATGGGGAGCAACAATGCCTCATGGTATTAAGGGTTAATATTCTTCTATATTTCATCAGTGTGTCATTATGACCTTTTCCTGAGGTTTTTTTTTAAAACTTACAAGAAGAGTATTTATTGGAAATTGCAGATACAGGTGTTGTGAGGTGGGCATCACCCTTGACGTATTTCAGCCCAGCACAATGTTCTGGTTTCAAACAGCCAATCTAATAGGAAGCTTTTGCTGGTTTTAGGTGAAGTTTAGGTAGTAATATACAAAACAGTCTCCACAGCCATCTAATCCAATGTTTGGAGAGCTAATTAAATGTAAACATTTAGGTGGGTGACTGGTTCTGAAAAGAACTGTATATGAAAGCTCTTCCTACTTAGAGAAACTTTTATCAGTCTTGTTTATGCTCCAGCTTCCATGTTTTTCATTGTTTTTCTGAGTTTTCAGAGTATCTTAAAAGTAAGTTTTGAGCTTTGTGTTGGCAGGAGAGCAGCAGGCTGGTACAGAGCAGTCTGGGTTCCAGGTAGTTCTCTAAAGTAGGGATGCAACAGGAACAGACCTAACAGGATGGAGGAAGAAAAATTCAGTTGTTGCCTCTGCTGGTACCAAACAGGTTTAAAAAGCATGTGTAAGGCTCCAGAAAAGGAATTAAGTATCTGAAAAGAAAATATATGCAAAATTTTTGAAAGAGGAAATGGGAGGCAGCTTTTTTATTTTGATGTTTATGTTGTAAAAAGTCTTGTTTCTTACCTTTTACTCTGTGAAGTTTACTCTAATGAAATACCTAGATATCCTACTTGTTTCACTCATCATCCTGAAGAGTTAGCTCTTCTGTAAGAAAGCAGTTGAAAGTTCATACAGTTCCAGATTTATTATGAGTATTTTCTCATAGGAATAAAGCTCCTATTTCTTTGGAAATAATCCCATTGGTAAACAGCAGCTGCAATAAACCTTCCAACAAGAAATTGGATATATAGTTCTGAATGTGCAGGTATCTCATTTTCTCATTGCCAGTTTCCAAACGTGGAGTTAGATTAGGGGATGATGGAGCGGAAACTGAAGTATCATTTTTTAGAGAAGAGCATTTCGGTACAAATGCCATGAGTGTGTTGTGACCACAATGTCTGATGTTTGCAGCTTAATATCAGAAAGAAACATTAGTAGCAGCAGCTATTGGTCATCTCTGGCAGTTACATACTACCATGGAAATGATAGATGTTATGTGAAGGAGGTGTGTATGTTATAACCATGTTATCAGGAATAAGTCCCAATTACCGGATTACTTTTCCTTGCATCAAAGTTACAAATTAACTAAATAATTTCAAGTACCTGAAAGAAGAATCTGTGGGGTTTTGTTTTTAAATAATACTGGTTAGTTTTATATAAATATGTGCAAATCACAATTACAGGGAGATTTTAACAGTTTTTAGTCGAATTGTACAGCAAATATGAGGATCAAAAATTACTCTCAGCTGTTATGTACTCTACCTTGGAATTAAATTCTTGCTATTGTTTCATGATGGGACCAAATTTTGATGCTGTTTGTATAGAATTTTGTCAAGTTTCCTGTCCGTTTTTTTGTTTTGGTTGCTTTTTTTTTGCTTTCTTTTTGTTTTTTCATTTTGGTTTGCTTTTGGTGCTTTGGGGTTTTATTGGGTTTTTTTTTGTTTGTTTGATTTTTTTAGGGATTTTTTTGTTTTGTTTCTGGTTTTTTGTGGGTTTTTTGACTGTTTGTTTTGTTGGTTTTTTGTTTTGGTTTTTGTTTTTTTTTTGTTTGCTTGGGTTTTGTTTTCTTAATATTTCTTGGTTTTGTTGTTTTGGTTTTGGTTTTGTGGGGTTTTTTTCATGATGTGCTATGATAAAGCTTATGTATCCTGGTAGAAACATCACAACCTCTTTACTGACTCTTTGTCTGAAAAAACATCCCAAATTGCTGGTTGCATACCAGTTCTTTTCGTAGTCTGTTCTCAGTTGACATTTTTTTGTACCAGAGGAACCCTAAAACCCATTGAAACCTTCTCGTGATTACTCTCATTGGCAAATATGTGCTGAATTGGGTAAATGAGGGCCAGGCCACTGTGGTGTATCCTGTGTCACAAGTAGACACACTTTAAAGGGAGGTGAGGAGCAGAAGGCTCCAAATTCAGTGTGCATTTTATATAGTGACCTTGGAAGGCATTGTCAGCCATCTGGAAAGAGTTAGAAATTCTGTATTGCTCAGAATCTTTGTTTTACTTGTAATTCCAGGATTTTCTTTTTTCTTTCACCTTTTTACTGTCATATCCTATGTAGCCTGAATGCTCCTTTGCGCCTGGCTGAAATAATATTGTTTGCCAGCTTACAATCAAAGAGAGCACAGAGGGAAACAGCTGAGCCGTATTAAGCAGAGGCAGTCTGGAGTACATTTCTTTACTGCTGAATAACACGCCACAGGTGCGGGATTAGCCCGGCCTGCGGTGCTGTGTTTGCTTAGCAGAGCCCCACGAGCCACCCTCTGCCTCCTCACATGACTCTCATCCTCGGGGAATCTGGCAGCAATATAGCAAGGGCGCGGAAACTCCATGTAAGTAGAAGACTTGAGATTTTCAGCTCGCAAAACACTTGTGTTCCCCCCCCCCCCCCCCCCCCCTTTTTTTTCTTTTTTATTTTTTTTTTTTTTATTTCTTTTTTTCTTTTTTTTTTTTTAAGCCTGGTTTGAGCAGAACGCTGAAGAAATTGGGAAAAAAAAGTAAAACAGTGAGGTTCAGTGGTGAGTTCTTCAGAGAGCTTAGAGAGGGATTGAAGAGATGTGAGGTTGCCTCATGGGGGCCAGCTGCTCGTGATGCACGGGGTCTTGTGTTTGCAGCTTGGGTTCCTGCAGGGACACACACACATATACTGGAGATCTCCTATTAATTTGCTTGGACTGGGGGTCAGACTTTGTATGGTGTCAGAGATCTGATGCAAACCTTTAGGTGCACTTTGGTTGGCTTAGATTTAAGGAGAAAGGTGCTAGATTTACAGAGAAGATACTGCAGATAAAACAGAAGATTTCCTGTTTCCTTTTTTGGTGAGGATTGAGGAAAAAAGAGATTTTTAGAACTGGTACTTGGAAATCAGCCTGATATTGAACTTAAAAGGATGTTTCACTTCTTCTCCTTATATTAACCTTTGGATTTGAAGCTGATTTCAAAAATAAATATTTTGGCGGGAATAGGCTAATTTTGGTGCCAGGTTTGCATTGTGAAGATTAATTACAGAACTGGGACTGGTTTTAGCCTTGGAGCTAGTCACCCTTCTGTCTAACTTCAGAGGTACTTTGGTGATACATAGTGTATGTGTATGTCAGTAATGCATCTTAAAATACTGCATCCGTTCTATACTTTTCAAATACCAGTTGATAGGAAAAATAGCCAAATAATTTTTTTAAATGTGCTTTTTCTCCTACTCATTGCTGTTCATATCTGGCTGGCCACTGAAAAAAAGTAAGTTTTTACATTTGACCAGCATTGTAGAGAAATCTATAGAGAAAGAAAGAAAGGTGGTCACTCAGCTCCTGAAAACTTCTGGTCAAGGAGAAGAGCGCATGGAATACAAGTTTGCAAGGGTGTTTGCAGTTCACATTTCTTAGATTTTGAGGTTCTGTGTGAAGTGTAGTTGTGAAGATATATCGATATGACATTGGTTGAGGGGTTAGTGGCAGTGTCACTCGTGTGGGTGGCACACACCCCCTTCCTGCCCAGACACCAGCTCAGTAGATGCTCTGGAGGGCAGGGAACTGCTTTTAGGCTACTCAGACTCTTCTGGAAAACCATAGCGCTTATGTCTGTGATCAGAATTCGTTATTGTTGTCCTGTTTGTGCAGTTCATTTTGGTTTGCAGTAGAGATGGTTTCCTCCCCCTCTAAATGGATTTGTTTTTCTGTCAAAGTGAGTAAGTCAGTGATGACTTCTGTTGCATTCAGCCCCATTTGCAGAAGATGAGGTTCGTGCCTCAGCCCTCATTCATGAACACAAAGATCTTCTTCATTGCATATGGTTTCCACACATGCAGTTGAAATCCCTGCACAGCATGTGTGGTGAGGCCAACAGTAGCAGCAGTCAGTTCAATGCAGTCCCTGCTTTGGCACTTTAACAGGGCAGGAATTTATTCTGTCACTTGTTCAGTTGCTTAAAACTCTGCTTGGACTGGTGACCTGTCATGGTGGCATTTGCCTCCAGGCAGAAAAATTCTTGCGGATCCTTGAGCCCTTCGTTCAGCAACAGTTAGTTGCTGGGAGTGTCATAAACAAATGGGAATTTGGGAAGCAGATTGTATTAACCCATGAAAAACTATCAAAATATACGAGTTATATTTTTCAGACACCAAATAATCTGTCCTTCTGGAAGACAGACAGGCACTTGAGGAAAAGTCAGACAGAGAATTGGTAGGAAGCTTCATCATTGCCATGATTGGGGAAGCATGATAAGCTAATCAATAAACCAAATTTAAAGGAAGTTATATATGTATGGCCATAGAATTTGAAAAAGAAACATTGAAAATATAGCATGCTTATATCATAACAGATGTATGACAGTTTGTTGTTTGTTTTTTTTAAATATCTACACTGTTTAATTTACTCTTACAAGAAGAGAAAAAGGCAATGACACGAATGTGGCAGGAAGTAGAAAGGAATTAGTAATTTGTAAAGGTTTTTCTTCAGGCTGATCTGGGGTTATGTCACATTTAGTCCTGAAGAGCCAAACTCAGTCAGCTAGAAGGGCACTGGCACCTCTGAATAGTGTTGGCACAGTTTTCTGCGAGCATGGCATGTGCACATACTAATTATATTTTAATATCCAGGTGCAGTCTTTGATCTTGGGGTGAGAATGGCTAGCAGGTATTTTTATCTTTGAGGCGCTATTTTTGTCTCAACTGCATGGTGCTCTTGTGTTTCTTCTGTTTGGGAAAGGGAACAGGAGTGACAGTGATTTATTAAACATGTCTAAGAGAGCCATGAGGTCAAAGCTGTCTGTTGCTGTTTCTTTTAAATTCCATTGTCTGAATGCCTCAATCTCAATATCATCTGAAATGATAATAGGTAAAAATCTGCAGCTTGCGCAATGCAATCTTTGCTGCTTCCCTAAAGATCAGATAACACAGCATGGATTAGTAGCAATGGTATCACATTGCATTGCTTCCCATCTGTGTATTCTTTCCCCTGTAGCTGCTGTTCAGGAGACTTTTCAAGATCACTTGTAGTGACATTTGAATAATCTCCTAATGGTCACATTTGGTGTTTGCTGTTTGGAACTGCAAGTGTATATGGTGGTTTGCAGCTTAGAAACACAAATGACTACCTTTGGATGTTAACAGTAATCTTCCTGTATTTTTTAAAATAATTTTCTAAATGTAGAGTGTGGTGCAGACTCTGCTGTTTGTAGTTTAATATCCAAACTGCTTGTTTGGCATCTTTGTACCTTAGCTTCCATCCCCTGTTTTGAACATAGTTTAACTTTAGTGAATCTATGTTGACTACTCCTGATCATTTTTTGTCATCCATGTCAACAGAGATGGCCTCCAGCATGAGGCGCTCCATCACCTTACACAGAATATTCTGAGTTCGAAGGGATCATCAAGGATCTTCAAGTCCAACTCTTAAGCGATCCTGACTGGACTCATTCTGGTGTCTGGAAGCTCTCTCAGCACTCATGGATGCATCCTGTTAGGACCCATGGACTTAGGGATGTCAGGTTTGCCTAGGTGTTTTCTAACCTCCTTAACAAAGGGAAAATCTTCTTTTCAGCATTCCTTTGCCCTGGTCTTTTCTGTCAGAGATGGTGAGGGATAGTTTTGTCAGTGAAGACAAATGCAAAGAAGATGTTCATTATCTCTGCCTTCTGTCTCTGCAGACGTCCAGAAGAATCGGTCATTCTCAGACTGGACTTTGAATCTCATCTTAGTATTCATGAAGTGTTTGTGTTTAATTGTTCCAGGTTAATTAGCTATAATACTCACACACGCATCAAGCAGTAGTGCTTTTACACAAATGTTTGTTCATTTTGAATTGTACAAGAACACACTGTTCAGAATAGTGGTAGCTCCAACACATTTATCTGTGCTGTGTAAAATATGGCTCTTGAAAAGGGATTAAAAATAAAGAAATTATGTTGATATCTTAAGGAGAATTATAAGAAATACCTGCTCATTCATCTTTACAAATATTAAAAGCTTACTTACATTCTAAAAGCTTTTATTTTGTTGTGGAACATTTACGGATTGAACCAAGGATTGTGGAAGGTAGAATTAAGTGAGATGTTCAACAGTTGGGGAAATTATTTTTTAATGGGAAATTACAGTGGATATGGGTAGACTTTACTGAGTTCAACCTGACAGGATAAAACACTTTTCATGTACTTTCCTTTGGAAATTTTAAAGTCGACTTTCTTTTCTGCCCTTTTTACATAGTGTTGGTATGTTGTCTCATGCTATGAAAAATGCGCCAACCAATTCTCATTTTCTTCCAAATTAAAGATATGTCAAAGATTAACTGTGGATATCAGAAATGAGAGGAAAACAGAGACAGCAAATTACATGTGCATTTTCTGTGGACTTTGTCACCAGAGAAGTCTTTGTGGTTTTAAGTTGTGAGGAGTATGGAATGGGTATTAGTTTGGAGGGTTTTTTCTCAGTGGCTTTGTCACAGCTTGTTATATTACATGCTGAACTTTTTGACTAATAATTCTGAAAAATAAAAACATTGTTTAACATTGTGCTGGATACATGTACCTGTATTGGCACTCAGTGGCAATTCTATGAATATGGACAGAAACAGTTTTAAAGAAAACCACCTTGACAGGTTGTTTAAATGTACATTATATTTTAAACATTATTTACATCATGAATAGGAGCAAAATCACTCCAAATTTTGAAACATATAGACGAGAAGGAGCAATTTGTAGTTACTCTGTATTTTGGTGTACAGGAAATCCAGCCTAGGTGGGAAATGGTTGTACATAAGTCCCACAATGTTACAGGTTTTTTAGTATGCCGGTTTATTACCGTGGATGTACATCAAGGTACGGCTATTTTCAGACATGGATTGATACCAACCTCAGTTTGTGCTCACTAGTGCAATATAGTCACACACTGAAAAGCAGAGCATGCTGTTTTAATTTTTTCTGGTGTATTAATGCCAGATTTTGTTTACTGTGGTTTTGAAACAAAAATATGAAGGTCTCAGCGTCGGATATTTCCTTGGGTTTTATGGTGGCCTTGAATATCCAGCAAAGGGAAACTGTCATGATCCAGTTTTCCTTCTCTGTTATATAATTATCACCAATAAAAAAGTGTTTTACTGTTACCTCTTGACTATTTTACACAGTAGATCAGGCTGAGTTAAGAGGTGTAATTTATTTCAAGTCCTTTAACTGTGCTGTGTTTTCATTGCTGACTATTTGCCAAAAAATATCCCATGGAAATTCTTTTATCTGATGGCTGTAAAGTACAGCGAGTTAGCAGTTACTTATTTCCCTTTCTCCTAAAACAATCATGTTGATGGTATAACCCTGGCCTGGTGGGAAGTCATCAGGCTGTGGTTTATGATACAGCATAGGAAACTCTACCAGGGTGTTGCAAGATAGTTTTGTATTTTAATAAAAGTCTGTTTTGAGGAAAAGCACACTGTCAAGTTAGTGCAGGGCATAGATGGAGTCGCCTTGTGGTTTAAAAGTTACATCTAACTGTTTTGTCAAGTTGACTGATTTTCTTCTCAGGTTTGGGTTGTTTTGTTTTGCTTTCAGACACTTTCGTATGAATATCCTTGATTTCCAGTCCAAAGGAGGAGCTGAAACAGCTATTCTGTAATGTGTAAAGCTTCCTAGGTGTGTGCCTTCTCTGAAGCAGTAAGCCTTGCTCCCAGTCAGTGGCTGCTGTGGCCAGATGTTGTCACTAGACGGGGAAAATGTGAATGGCATTGAACCGATCTGAGGCTTCAAATGCCCTGTGTAGAAAGAGGAGTAAGCACAGAACTCTGTATACTTTTTTTTTTGTCTGAGCAAAACTGTTTTGTGGTTCTTAGCATCTGATTGAGGAAGGAGCGAGTCTGACTCCTGCTCCAGACAAGCCCATGCGAGGTTGTGAGAGATCTGCTTTTTTCACTGCATAGACAGCACATAAATCACAAAGCTGTGGCAGAGAAGTCAATCTGTTCAGATAACTATTGCTAATTCTTCATCCTCCAGGAGATGGATGGCTTAAAATTCAAACTACAGAATACAGAGAAACAGAATAAAGAGCTTTTCACCTCCTACATTCCCAGACTTGTTGAATCAGAGCAGTGCCCAAAAGTCATTACCATCCGATGGCTGTGGGCCAGTGTGAAATGAGTTACTGGGCTTTATCCAGATTCTAGTGGGGAAATTTCTGTCCAAATCACATAACTATGGCTACAGTTGGCAGGGGCTGAAGCACTTACTGGCAGCTGTGGCAGAGAGCTTGAGGTCTGAATGTACACTGGCTCTCTAGATCAGATTTTTTTTTTCCACACCTTTATGAGTCAATGTAAAGCTTAAATAGGTGATTTTCAATTTGTGTGCAAAGTACCACTGTCTACAGATCTGTGAAACCAACCAACAACAACATTGTTTAAAACCAAGTTAGAATTCATCCTCATAGTTACTTCATTGTGATTGTGGAGTGGGGATCTATCATCGCTTCTCTGGCATTTAAAAAAATGATAGCAGAACTAGCTGAAATGCCATGAAAGTGTTTGCCACGACAAAGTATTTTGCTGCAAATCTTAGTGCTCATAGATGGAAAAATATACCCAAGAAGGATTATTTGTTGACAATGGAGGTTAGTAGGGCTTTAAAGTAGACATTAACATTATCCTGGATGACCATGAGAATGACTTTCATTTTACAGCACTTTATTGTCCTTGTTTTCCTTCTCCTGGATTTAGGATCTTTATAGATATACCTTTCCATAAAGGAGCTCAAAGTGTGGAGGGAGAGACACAGTAACACATTTGGCAAAAACAAAGCAGTAGCATGCTGCACACAGTCCCCATTCTCAGGCAGAGATTCATAACAGAGGCCATCACATCACCATTTTCAGTGGTCCCAGTCCTCGAGAGGAAAATAATTCTCAGGAGTAGCGCTCCAAAGAGACATCAAAGCCCTAGCAGTTGGCTGCCAGTCCTTGTCATGGATTGTGCTTTGTACGTGCTGGTGAATTTTAGTGGAAAGAGTTTAGCTGAGAAAATCAGCTAAACTGGATGAAGGTATACCAGTCTGATGGTGACCTTCAGGCTCTCAACTGCTTTGATGAATTCCCTGAAGCAGTCAGTAAGTTGCTCAGCTGACTAAAATAACCCTATTTTTGACACCGGTGTTTTTCTGCTGTTCTCCCAAGCTGTGCTCAGTGCGTCAGGGATGGGAAGCTGACCATGAGCAGACTGCAACAGAACAGGCTACGGCAAAGAAGCAGCCAAACTTAAATAGCCTGAAATCTCTTGCTTTCAAGGGCTCTCGGAGAGCATTCAAAACCCAAATGGCTTCTAATTCTTAGACAGAGCCAGGGCTGCATGACCAACGTGTGCTTGTAACACAACAGCAGCAAATGGAAGATGAACAAGCTGTTCACCATCCCAAATGGTGCTTTCCACACCTGAAATCAGGAGGAACTTGTTGCTATACTGGAAAGCTCTTGTGAGTTCCTTCCTACATGTTTCATTTTGGGGAAGGGACTGCTGGAAAACCTTTCTGTGCTGAAGTCAAGCAGACATAGAAGTCAAAAGACCGTGTTAAAACTCAGCTCTGAGTGGGAGGAGAAGAGTTCTTACATGCTCCATGGTTATCTGCTGGGTGAGACACCTGAATTTCAGAGGCAAAAGATCTGCCAGGAAATGAAGGCACGAAAGGAGCAAGAGAATAGAGTGAGAAGAGTTCTATATTTTAGAAGACAGAAAAGACCTTGATTGAAAGTGTCTTATTCCTGCCTCTTTTAATGTTATTCAATTTAATGTATTTAGCACTGAACTGCAATGATTTTGCACTACTTTTGACCCTGGGCATTAGATGAAAGTGAAATCCTAGGCTACATTCCTAATTCCAACTCTTGGAAAGTAAATTTGAATGCCAGCCTGTCTGTCCTAAATTTTCTAGAAACCAAACTATATCTCTGAATAGCCACCTGTGATGTTTTGATGATACTTCAGATTTTTTATTCTAATTTAGCAACTTCCACCTGTCTTATTACATCTGAGAGTACAACCAGGGCTAGAGGTGTAAACTGTTGTTGTTTATGGCAGGTTTCGCAGGAACTGTTCATGATCACATCCCTGATGAGTGATGGGCATGGTTTGCATTGGGGTATGACTGCCTTATATGCTTTTCGGAAAAAGGGAAGATCTACGATTGTGTACACTATGAGGATGGTATTTAGCTGTCTAAATTTAACATATTTAGACACCATCACACATGTAATTAAATGTTTCCATGGGGTTTTTTTTTTTTTCTAGGTGTAAAATACTTTTGTCTTTGCATTCCTTGTTGGGGAAAGGTCCCTGCCGAAACTGCAGACAGCTTGTAGAGAGAGCCATGGAAATGATGCACAGAGCAAATTATTACACTCAGTTGGCTCATGAGCTAGAAGTTCACTTGGTTGCTTCATGAGCTTGAAGTCTGAAAATCCTTGACAGGAATATTAATAGTTGAACATTCCCCATTTAATGGTAGCAAAGTAATACAGACAAAAATTGCTGATTGAAAGAGACTTTACATAGTCCCTAATCCTATGACCCAGGGAGCAAACATCTGTTGATATTAATTTGTTATATTCAGGCTGCATAATCATATTAGGAGAAACAAACAGCAGTGCATTTTTTTCTTTAAGCGTCTACTGCGTTTCAAGGTACAGCTGCAAGTACACAACAACACGTACACACAGTGCATCTTGAGTGAACTCATGCATTTAGTTTTAATTTTACCAAATGTTAGTAAAAACAGTGTGGGACTGACGTCCAGGTGTGTTGTGAATTTAGTTTCTATCTTATTGCTGGGCGCAAGGGTTACAAGCCTGTAGTTTGTGTATGTTTTGTAACTAGTTCTCTGGTTTGACTTTAAAAAGAGGTGAGCGAATCAAAAATCCGGTCAGTTCCAGTGGAATACAGAGGTGCTGAACAAAGGTCAATCTGGATGAGTTTTGTGTTTCATAGGAGTATTACTCTGCTTTGGTGAATACTTCTTTTTCATGTGTATCACCTTAATATTATTAATATACCTCTTGGGCAGGGAATATGCAAGGAGTGGAAGGGCTCTGATGTTAAAAAAACTATCACTTCTCTAAATGCAGTGTTCTTATGTGCAAACCCCCACTTCTTCCAGAGTTAACAAGTTACAGCTCTTTTCTGAGTTTGCTGGGGATAAGCTTGCCTGGTATGGAGTTACACTGAAGAAAACGAAAGCCTGTCTGCCACTTGTTCCCAGTGCCTATCCGTGCCTGTCCTGTGCTGCCAGAGCGGGCACAGGAGACAGAGGAGGGGCATGCGGCTGGAGGCATGATGTGCACTGGCTGGTCCCATGCACCCAGGAGCCCAGACTGGACTTTTCCAGTCCTCCTAAGGGCAAGGACTGGTAGAACAGTCCCATGCTGCCTCCAGCCTTTCACTGCCTCAGAATCGTTCAGCTTCTCTCACCTCAGTTGTTGATTGCCAGCCAAGCCCTGAAGTGTAGCTGCTTTTCCCCATCCCCTCCACCTGTTTGCCCACCCCATCTCTCCATAGGGACTAAAAAGGATACAATTTTTTGTCAGCTCCACAATGTATCAGTCCTAATGACGGAGATTTGGGGAAAATTTTAGACTCAAGGGCAATACAAATAATTATAATATCAATTGTTTCTAAAGACTTAACAGTAAATCAAGAACTTCAAGCCTGCTCTTCAGCTACACTGTTGGAGACAGCTGCTTGTAAACAACCCTTTGGTAAGATCTTACAGGGAACCAAAAGGAAAGTAGGGAACTGCCAGTTGAAGCTTTTCATGCTAATCTCATTTTTGTTTTTGAGGCTTAAAACATTCACAAGGACTGAAAGCTGATATTTATGAGTAGAGTTGGGGGGAGGAGGTTGCTTAAACAGCTCCTAGCCTATCACCAGCATCTCCAGCTGTACTCCACCAGCTCCATGGAGATTCAGTACTCTGATATTTTTAGAAATAGTCACCTCTGTATATTTCAGCATTGTTTGTTCTAAACCACATTCTTGTCTTTTACTTTGTTTATAGACTTTTTTTTTTTTTTTACAGAAACGAGCTCTTTCCCTTGATTTCTGGGCAGTGCTTTTGCAATTCAGTGACAGAACGTGCTGTTGAGCTTGAAAGAACATCACATTTGTTAAATTGTATGCCCATGTTCTGTTCTGCCTGAAGTACCATAAATCCCACAGATTTTTATGGGGTTCAGTGGATGTAGATCTGTGCCAAGTGCTTGTAGAGATAAAGAAAGCTCAAAGGTGTAACCAAGGATTTGACCTGTGCAATGCAATAGAAGAAAAGCTGTACTCCACAATATATAATAATAAAAGCACAGTATATCTCTTGGCAGTGGCAGAACCTGAACATCAGCACCTTTGATCTAATGCCACAGAGGTCCAGTGAGCCTCAAACATGGTGACCACTTCAAACTACAGAAAAACACTCTGTAATGAATGCTCATCTCAAATAACTTTCTTAAATTTTGATGGGTAGAAGCAGTTTAAAACCTTCATTTCATGTCTTGCAGTGCAGCCTAGAACTGTTTCTTTTTCTTCCCCTCTTACAGCCAATTATCTAGACAACATGCCCTTGCGAAGTTCTGGCAAGCTGAGCATGGAGACCAGGAAAGATGGTGAGAGTACGGCCCCTGCTCCTCCCCAGAAGAAGCTGTCCTGCCAGTGCCACCACCACTGCCCTGAGGACTCGATCAACAGCACCTGCAGGTTTGTGGGACAGATACCTGGTGATGAAATGTGGGAAAACATATTTGTGGTAGCTCAGCAATCCCAAGTTGGGTGTTGCAGTTAAGGAGTTGTTTTTCACTCTTTCTAAAAATCAGAAGGAATTTTTACCTAGATATCAGCTGCATGGTTTTGGTTTGGTTTGGTTTTTGGGTTTTTTTTTTTTTTGTTTGTTTTTTGTTTTCCTTTTCTTTTCTTTCCCTTTTCGTTGTTCCTGGGTTTGTTTTTTTTGGGTTTTTTTGGGTTATTTTGTTGGGTTTTTCTGTGTTGTGTTTTGTTTTTTTTTGTTAGGGCATATACATATTTATAATTTACAAATTTCTTTTAGATAATACTTGTTTCAAGGCATTGTGTATGAAATATTCTGAAGGCAGAACTTGGTTTTTAAAGGTGTATGCAGTTAATGAGAGGAGACTTAATGGAGATATATTGAAATGTCAATAAATGCTTAGAAATTTATAATCACTCACGATGGAACACTATTTATATTTGAGGTGAGATAGTCTAACATTGTGTCAGCTCTTCAAGGCAGCACATTAAAAAGATAAATAGGGAAAGCCTAAGGTGGCTGAAGATGCTGATTGCTTTGTTGGATTTTTGAGTGTGGTTTTGTAGTCTGACTTAATTCTTCTCAACCTGCAGTTTCCTGCTAAAGTGTATCAAAGTTTTTTGGACAGCTGTAAATACCATTTTCCCCTTTCTAACCTCTTCCTACAAACCCATGCTCCAGCCAGGAGATCGACCTCACTGCTCTCACATGGCAGTGAGTTAAAAAAGCTGTAAAACACCACTGTGATCTCAATTTGCAGGTCCCCCGCAGCGTGAATCAGCTGTTTCCGGCTCCTGCCCAGCAAGAGCCACGGCTTTCATACGTGCTGTCTCACACACACAGCCACAGGGAAGTTGCAGATGACTTTTAAATCCATGAATTAGGAAGCACAAAGCGATCAATGTTAGGGAACTGACTGAACAAGGTTTATACCCCAGCTGGGCAGGCCTGCTGTTGCACGTGGCTTTGTAGACATCATTGACATTAAGTATTTTCCATGGGACTTAGAGCAAATGTCCTGTTAGAATGGATTTGTGCATTTTCCCTCACTGCAGTACTTTAATGAAACTCTCTTCAGAGTCCCCCTTATGGTGTCAAATGTCAAACTTTTTTTAGGTGTTAATGCCCAAGAATAGGCAGTTAAGTGGTAATAAAACATAAAATTGTAACCCCTTTTGTCTTCATAATCCTTGAAGACTTCAGGCTTGAATGTTCTACTTTGGTGACAAAATTATTTTTTCCACTTCAAAATAACAATTGAAGCTGAAATTTATCCATCAAATAATAATCACTTTTCTGTCCAGTCAGGAGTCTCCTAGAACAGGCAGGAGACTTGATTTAGATCAACTCCTCTTTCCTGCCCTGTGTTGCTACCTGAGCAGTGCTCACCTTGCCACTTGCCCAGTGAGCAACAATGTAAGTGAAAAATTGCTGAAGATTTTGGAGTAATATAAAGCAAATTAAATTAATTTAAATGCACCGCCCTCATGGGTTGTCAGCAGTAATTTTGTTCATAATAGTGATTATTTTCTATGGCTGCCAGTGCCTTGGTGTGAGAGCTGCAGTGAGGTGTGAAGAACCCAACACCCCTTGTTTTCCCTACACCTGCTTAACTGTTAGTGTGATGATTCCTTTCTTAAATTCCCTTCTACATACCTGGAATTACGGATTACAGAGAAAAGAGAGTCCTAAGGCTACTGTTGGGAAAGCATGGTTATTAGGTGTCTGATTAGCTGGCAGGATTGAGACCAGGTTTCAAAATATTTGGGCACAACCAACCAGGTTAGCAGGCATTATTAGTTTCCCCTGAATTTTGGGATCATCCTACTAGTCAGGCAGTAACTTTCATATTTTATCCTGATGTGAATGACTGGTGGCACAAGTTTAAAGCATTTGGGAATCACTGAGCCTCACTATAGAGGAAATTTCCCCATTTTGAAGTTCAAGCAGTATCGATTTCCGTGTTTGTCTGAAGAATAAATTGACTGCTTCAGATTAAAAGTTATTGTATTAATTATCTGCTTGCCTCCGATGTAGCCACTAAAAGCCTTTTGCATTTTATATTAAAAAAAAATATAATCAAACCTCTTGTCAGGTCTGTCAGTCTTTTAAACTTTGGAATATGCTTGGACCTTTTGGGTTTGGACCTGCTGGCCCAACAGGAATGAGCCAGTGTCTTCTGGGGTGCCTGAGGGCCTGGCAAAGCTCTGACACCCAGGAAATTCACTGAGTACGTCAGCAGCCAGGGCTTAGGCTCTGGAGAGCATCAGCCACTGTCCCTGCTATGGTTCTTCCTTATGGTGAAGCATTTTATGAGCCTGGGAACAAGAGCCTCTGCAAGTTCAATGGAGAATCATTTCCAGCTGTGTTTAAATTAAAACTCTTAGAATAAAATAGCTAATCCTATTGCAATCACCATTAAAATTCTCTCATAAAAAGCAGTCTGTCATCCCACATGAAAATTTTTATCTGCTACCACAGGTATTCATCTTTAAAGTACAGATCCTGCCCATAGTACCAGTAGTCTGAATGTTTATATAAAAATGAGGACATCTGGTGGCCATTTAAAATCCTCTCCATAATTCTATTTGTAGAAATTTAAAAGGCAATACCCATGGCTAGTAGTGATCTGGAGACAGGCAGTCCCGTACCATTGCTCAGGGGTTCTCTGTAGGGGGAAAGAGGGGTCACAAGTGGGGCCACCCTGGGCACTTGAAAAATATTAGTGCACTCCAGGCCCTGACAATTAAAATCTTTGGAGGAGGCTCACAATCCTCTGCTTGTAAAGGGTTTGTTAAACTGCAGCATGTTGAAACTTTATTGTTCTTTCTGAACATATGTGCATTCATAAAAGGCTTTCAGTAAAGAAGGTCAAAGCTGCTTTGAAGCTGCTTTGAACACAACCAGGACCTTGTTTTACTGTTCCATTTCAAATTTTGTGTGTACAAAGTGAATGCATGGACAGTTGTGTCTAATCATAATTAATTGCGTATTTTAAAACGCGGTGTTACGTCTAATTGGCTTTGACTGTAATGGGATTGCAGCAAAGGCAGAGGCTAATTAGGTGCCTTGTCGCACTCTATTTTCATGCACAAATAAATGCTGACAGTTTTAAAGATTGGGCTGATAAAGTTTTAAGTTCCTACATGTTGCCTGCTGAATTGTATTTCTGCCCAACTGCGTCTTTGGTTATCTAAAGCAATAAAATAATTAATTTGCTTTTTCAGTGTTACCAGAGGTGATAATTCACTTGAGTGATGTTATTTTCATTCTCCTGTTCTCCAAATGATATGATTGAATTTTCTTTATAATTTGGTATGTAGAAGGAAGAGAACTTTGACAGTGCCCAAAGCCACTGAGTTCAGGCAACTTTTTAAAGCAACTGTAATTTTTAGGGAAAAACTGAACGTTTTCTGATAAAGGAGCTCTGGTGAGAGTTTAGATGTTAGTCTTTCAATTTTTTAATGTTTATGTTTGTTTTTAAATTTAATCCTTTATAAAGGAAGTTTTCTGATCATTTTAGAAAGAGTGTGGAGACTTGTCATGTTGCTTTGGATGGAAGTGAAAAGATGATTTCTGGTGTTAGAATCAGGACTATAAAGAGGAGGAGTGGACAAGTGTAGTAATACTTGTATGGACTCGTTTGCAAATAAAATTAAGCATAAAGGGTCTTTTCATCAAGTTACTGAACCTGTTTGTGATAGGCATTGAATGAGGAAAAGATGTTGCTTTTCAAAATTACATGTTTCCATCCCTGACTGTGTCACACACACACACACACAGAGCCGGATGGGAAATCTCCAGCAGGCAAGTTTTGGTAGCTGAGGAGTCACATCTTCTGTGAGAAATGGCTGCTGGCCAGTGAGGACATCTGTGTGAGCAGATGCAAAGCTGTTGGCCTTGGTTCCTCTCTTCTGACATTTAGGAAAGGTCTGAGTTAAGATCCCTGCTTTCTTTGTGGTGACCTGTAATTGTGGCAGCACCTTCTATATCAGTGTCTGTCAGTGTTTCTGCTATTACCTCCCTTTATTTTCCTGGTGTTTGACTTGGCTGTAAAAATTCACTCTTGGCAAATATATAACATAGCAAATCTGTGCTTATTAGTGATCACATCTAAAGTGAATTTAATCACACTACTGCACCATCCTCTACTAAAATAATGCTTCAGTGGTGGAGGTTACCGGATGTGTACCCGGATGTATTCAGTAACATCCCATTGAATTCCTTCTTTACACACCATTTGCAGAATCAAGTTACACAAAATTAGAATTCAAATGGCAGATTTTAAGAGAATGAAAGTTCTGTACTGCAAATTTTTTTTCTAGGCAGTGGAGAATTAAGTTTCTCATACTGCCTTGCATGTGTCAGTGATGTACAGATGTTTCTGTTTGTGTAGCCGCCAAAATAAACATGAAATTTGCGACTGTGCGCACATCTCTGACTTGTTTCTTACTTGCTGCGTTAGTGAGAACACTTTCATTTCTACCATAGGCAGGTATGAGGTAGGGTAATCAATAAAACAGCAGGGGTGTGCCCTGCCCTTCACTTGCAGTGTGTGGTCGATCTGACATCCTGTGAACCAGGAGAACAGGTCAGGGGTGGGAGGGGGGAAGCAGGTGGGAGATCCTTCTTTCTTTATTTCCAGAAGAGTCACTTCTCCCTCTCACCCAGACACCTGAGAAATTTTCAAAAAGATAACGAGTTCTTACATTGCATAAAAACTTTTTGTTGGTTGGTTTTTGTTTGTTTGTTTTTTTTCTTAGAGGTATAAACAAGCAGTACCAGTGTTTATTCTGCTCAGCTTTTTTTTTTTTCTCTCACTTTGCCTTCATTATTCTAATGTCTGTAAAGAGCATAATTTATTCTTATTATTGGAGCTTTATAATTTCTTCGTTTTGCTCTACCCAGTCTAATTTTTTCTTTTTAAATTTGGAGTATAATTTTTAGAGGGAGAAAAGTGCATGAGGAGCCTGAATTTGATTTTCAGAAATGAGCTAAGAATCAAAGTCCTATATGACAAGTCAGAAAAATAGAATTAAAACTGCTGACTTTTCTGTTTTGGTTTTTTTTCCACTTTTGCAAACAATTTGACTTTTCCTTCCTTTGCTTTTCTTCGATGAACTGAGAGTTTTGGGGGTTTTTTTCGCTGGGGACTGTTAGCTGTGGCATCCATTTTTGTGTTTCACTTGATTGCAATTTATTGTTTTGTTGCTCTGTCCCCTGGGTTAAACTTACTCATTACTTTGAATCAAGGGCACCATGCAAACAAATAAAACCTAATCTAATACAATATTCTACTCTAATGGATTCCTTACAGTCTCTCTTGGCAATCCTACTGTTCCTATCTTTTCAGCTTGAGCAATGAAATCAAGGTGATTGTTGCCCAGAAGGGTTACTGTCTCCTGTGCCTCACTCACATGTGCAATGTCAAAGAAAGGTAGAAGCCATCCCTGGCTTCTCCAGGAAAGTAATTTGTAACGAGCAGCTGGTTACTTTTCAGATCCAGAAGTCCATAACCCGTGATAGATTATTATTTGGAGTAATAAGCTTACGGTGGCTAGACCCTGCACCGCTGATATAAAAATACGCCGCAGAAAATGTTTGACATGATCCTATGCAGCATCTCTCTGTCATGGAGCTAATACTTACAAATTGTGTTTGTCTCTTAAATGTGTAACTGTGCCTCTCGTTTCCTACATACTCCCTGCCTTTGCTGCTGGTGCTCTTTAGACTCTTGTTTCATTCAAGTAAGGAGCAAATCATCTGAAATTTCACTGTATTTAAGTTTTCTAATCTTTTTTTCTTTTTATTTCCTTGTTTTAACTGAATTTGTTTCTTCTCTTCTGAAAAATACTCATTGCACATAATAGCCAGTGTTATTTTCCTGGGGAAATAACAGAATATTTTATTTTTCTGTGACTTAAATATCTTACATTAAAGAATTTTTTATTTATTTTTGGATCTTCTTCCTGAAACTCAGTCAATTTTTGTTTCTTTCACATTGCATATCCCCCTCAGAGTGCTGAGAACTTAATGTACAGCAGTCTCAATAAAATGCAGCCACCCTTTCCATGCCCTCCACCCCGTCTTTCCATAGCATTCAGGCATTTGACCTTCATCAAGGAAGGACATTTATCACCAGCACCATCTAGCCATCTGTTAGTATACTTGCCCTCCCTGGTGCACATTCTGTAAACGGAAGCATTATGGATCACTTCAGGCTTATAACACAAGTAAACATCTCTGAAGGGTGTTGATGATAACTCAAGGACTCATACACAAGAGTGTTGCAGTTCATAATATGGTTAAAACAGGAATCACAGATCACTCGTGATAATATTTTATGTTCAGTATCTTAAAAGTGTTTCTTTCTTGAGGTCTCCACCGTGGTGAAAATATCCGTGCCTTGTTCCCGCACTCAGGGCAGACCTTGGGGAGCATTGAAGCTTTTGCATCTGTGTAGGTGTCCAAAGTCTTAACACGCTAATGATCACAGGCAGAGAACTGGGATGTTTGTTAGTGGGGTTTAGGCCATGGAATGTTGCAGAGGTAAGTGCACAACTCCAAGGCAGAGCCTCCTTCGTACGTGCCAGAGTCAATCCTCAGAGGCCCCTGTGTGTTGATTTGTAAATGGCAGATTTGCCTGGCAGGGAGCAAGGTTTAAGACAATATTCAACTGCAAATTTTTCATTTCAGTGCCTTTTCCTCATTCATTCTTTCCAATCTGCAGCACTGATGGCTACTGCTTCACCATAATAGAAGAAGATGAGTCCGGTGGACATTTAGTCACCAAGGGATGTCTTGGATTAGAGGGCTCAGACTTCCAGTGTCGGGTGAGGAATCATTTTCTGCCAGAGTGTCACTTGAATTTTGGATAGTTTTCAATTAAAGTGCAGTCAACAGACATTGCTGTGTCCATGTTTTTCACTTCTGTTCATTTGGCAGATAGTTGATCCTCATTGATTGCTGAGGGGTGTAAATTTGTATCCCCGAAAGATGACACTGTAGCTGCTCCTAATAATAGCTTAGGTTTTTGGTTTTGGCACTGCTGTTACCAGTAACATTCCTACTCAGAGGAAGTTTGGATTTAGAGAATTAATTGTTAACTCCTCGAATTTCCATGCAATCTAAAGTTAATTAGGAAATTATTTGATGGACAGCAGCAACTTCTGTGTCTTACGTGCGGTTGCACTTTGGTTTGTGGTTTTTGGTGCCAGGTATTCCCTTCAAGTACAGTGATCACCTGATGGAAATCAAATATCACTGCAGGAATGGAAGAGGTATGAAGCCAAGGTGGTTCTAAGGTGGTCCTTTCCTCATGTTAACCTTAAATGGTTTTAGATGAGTCCAGAAATGGTCTAATCATTAAGGCTAATGCAAGGTATTTTATCCAGCTTCCCATGAGACCAGAAGCTGTAGCTAAATTAGTCCACATAGCAATTCCTGTATTAGTCTGGCTAACCTGTTTTGGACACCCATATTAACTCATCTCTGCTGTGTAAGTGTAAGTCTGCTGTGTGATGGATGTGTGTGACTTTAGGAGTTCTGACTTGCAGCACTAAAGAAAGTCAGTCCCTTCTGCAGCATTAAGGCACCAACAGGAGTAAGTTAGGAGTGGATTAGTGTCTTAATTATCTAGATGAAATATTGCTGGATATGCTGGTTGGCAGAAATCCTTACTCCACACATCCCAGAAATCTGTAGCAGATTGCAGTCCAGCTAACACATCTTTCAAGGGCAAGCACATCTTTCAAGTGCCAGAATGACCATTACAACACAGGTAATGACTTGCTTTCTATCAAATTGCTTGTTGCAGGACACTCCTATACCACACCAAAGAAGATCTATTGAATGTTGCACAGGCCAAGATTACTGTAACAAACACCTTCACCCTACGTTGCCACCACTGAAGAATCGAGGTGAGTGGAATAAAATCCAGTCCTAAACTGATCTTTTCCTGCTGTTGGTCTTCGTACCTTAGGGAAAAACAGAGCCCAAACTGAAGCACCCCCGTCCAAATGCACATGATCAGATAGATAAACAGCATTAAACAGTTTCACCTCATTCCTGCAGGCTGTGTGTGGAGTGGTGCCTTCACCTGTGGGTGCTGGTATTTGCTGCTATTTCTGTTGCACACATGCAGCAAGCACGAGATGCATTAGTCTCATGATACTGTCCTAGTGCAGAGCTGCTGAGATATCAGAGACCATTTCAAAGACCTGTGCTGGTCATGGCAGAGGATGACTCTTGCTGTGTATTTTTTTAGCCTGATAGTAAAATGGAATCCTCTCTCCAGTCCCTGCAACATGCATTACTGTCATTCATAACTCCACATACATCAGGGGCTAGGTCTCCAGTGGTAAATCGGTCAGTTCAAGTTGACTCAAGTCTGTTAATTTTTTTCTTCTTTGAAAGACCTGATCATTCAGCACTGGGACAGTAATGACTCACTAAAGTGTTATTTTTTATGTGAAAAATGTAGCTGAAAAAAGAATGTAGGGTAAGAACTCACACCCTTTTAAAAAAATGTTTTATTCGAGAGCAAATGGACATGCATTAACTTGGTAGATGCTGAGGCAAGGTTGTAGCATTTTTGTTTGTTTGTTTGAAGATCACTTTCTGAAAGCTGGTAAAACTATTTTTGTCTGGATGTTCAGAATACATTTTACAGAAGTGTATTCCTAAGTGTAAATTCATCCATAATTAACTCCTGGCATTGGCAGGAATTGTGGTAGTCAGCATTGAGTCAGTTCAGCATTGCAGAAGAATTTATAATCATGGCATTCTGTGTCGAAGATCCAGATCGGTGCACAGATGCACTCTGAATTTCACAAACAGCAGATACTTACACAAATGCGTGCTCAGAGGAAGCCTTCACTCATGTAAGCTGTTCCCTTCAGGCCTGTGAAATTCTGCACAGATGGGCTGCAGAGTTAGGCCTTTGGAGAGTAGTGTGTAAATACTTCAATGTTTACTAGCAAGGCATTAAGGCAGTGAAACCTCATAAAATCCTGGCTTCCAGCAGAAGAGTTATGTACTACTTTGTTGGTTTATTTAATTTTTAAAAGTTCTTTGGACTGAGAGGGAAGCTCCAAAAAGAAGTCAATATTTGTTCACACTTACTTAGTCTTTCATTAAATATCAGTTTGGAAAACATTGCCATGATTTCTTCTTGCTACTTTCTGAGTTTATTCTACATTAAAACTACTTAAAAATGTTGAATCAGTGCCTAACACTAGACATCCATCTTATTAAATTTTAGTTATTTGGCAATACTGTCTGCTACTTATACAGAAAGCAATAAACCAAGCTTTTGGTAGTGGCAGAAGTTGTTTGGATCGATGCTGGGTTTGTTCTGTGTGTATTTAGGGTATATAAAATATCACTTGAAAGGTATGGTGGCAGACCCATTAAAAAGCAGAGAGAATATTTTTTAAAAGAAAATTTCAGAGTTGGAGCAGGGTTCTAGCTGTTTGATGTTGCAAAGTTGACTATTTTAGCATGACAGAAAAAAGGCAATGTAGTCACTCAACACACTCTGAAGACTTTTGTTTTAAATAAACTCTCACTACCAGTATCCTGACAGTGTTTTGTGGAAATGCATTTCAGGAACTGCTTCAATAAATGTGGCTGAGCAGGGCTGAAGTCATCACCTTTATTAAAGTCTTAAGTAAATATGTAATTCTTGGTGCCAGGCCTGTTTTAATTTGTCCCTGCTGTATCCTAGTATGAAACCTCAAAAAAAAGCCATAGTTTGAACCACAGATTCTCACTGCAAAAAAAAAAAAAAAAAAGGTACAAATACTGTGTTCCAACACATGCTACTGCCAGTGCCCAGTACTATGTCTGTGATCATTGTTTCTGCTGGCTGTGATTGTCTGAGTAATGCTAGAATTGGGTATCAAATTTAACATAAACTCTAAGTACAAAGAAAGAGAGGTGAACTTAAAAACAAGCTGCTTGGAATAACCTTCCAACCTTCTAGGTTCCATGAAAGATATGTATGCTCCTCAGCATTTAAAAAACCCAGAAATTTGGCTTCTGATGAACTCTGAGGTGATACCTCATGGGAAACAAAGTCTAGGGAGAGCATGCAGCTGCAGGTCAGAGGTTGCTGAGCTGCAAATTGACCTGTGCACCAAGGTAACAGCTACAAAGGCAAGTGACTTGTGTTCTCTAAGTGCTTTTCCAGACCTGGCATGTGCTGCAAGGCAGGATTTATGCCACAGCCTATCCTCCTCCTCTCTCCCCTGAAAGGAAAGGAAGACCACATACATGAAAGTGAGAGCTAGAAAAATTAACACTGGTCATAGCAAGACTTGTTAAGTAACATGGAAGAAACAACAGCTAAGCCAAAGTTTTGAGCTCATCGTGGTACAGAACTAGCAGGATAAAATATCCCAGAGAAACCATTAAGTCCTTGTGCCAGCTATACATCTGTCTTATTAAGGAAATGAAAATCATAATTGGGTCTGATATAACACCTCTGCTTTAAACAATGAAAGATATTCCTGGAAATCCCAGTGAAAGCACAGGCTGAGACCAGTCAAAAGGAGAAATATGTCTTTACTGATTTAGAGCCTATATAAGCAGAAGTGGTGGTGCCACCGTGTCTGGCTCCCTGCCTGTATAGCTAGTGATGAATGGGCAAGGGAATGATTGCAGGAATGATGGGGTTTGATGTGTGCACACAGTCTCCACGCCTCAGATTTCACTGCCGTTTTTGCTTGGATAACTGTAGCGTTCTGAACTGGAGGGACCTGGGGTGGGAGGAGAACCTCCTCTCCCTTTGATATGCTGACTTCTGAACCTGCTGGGTGGCATTTTCAATGCACTCCTCAGCGTGGTCCTGTGGATGACAGTGAAGGAAGCGAGTGGTGGAGGAGGGGGAAATCACAGGGGAATAACTGAGGGGCAGCTGGGTATCCCTGAGCTCCTCACTGACACCAGCCTGCGCCACGGTTTTCCTACAACATGGAACTGTTACCATGCTGTTTGCTGGGCTTTGCTGTTGTCAGCCAGCCAAGGTATGTGAAGAAGCTTCCCAAACCTACCGTGTGTTTGTTTTGCACTTCCCACACTGTGTCCCGGTAATCACTCACTGCTGCCTCCCTGGAAGCTGCTGCTTATTCTCACAACCCTGCTGCTTGGCACCTTGCAGTTACCAAGGAACATAACAGTGAGAAGCACAGCTCTGGGCTTCTTAAAGGACAGAACACCTCCATCACGTAAACTGGCACTGGCTGGGACCCACCACAGCGTTCACCACGAGCGAGGAGCTGGGCAGACTCACAGCTGAGCTGCCCCATGCCTGCCCCTGGTTGTGCAGGGAAAGGGAGCTTTGTCCTGCTTCTCTGTGGAGAGCAGTGTGGGCTGGAGGAGCAGGAGAACAAATCCAGCAATACCAGCCCTGGCTCAGTGCAGCAGAACAAACAGACATTGCTGGTGTAAGGAAAGACATTTAATCTTGTGTTGTCCACGCACCCACAGGTTTATGAAGTCCTCAAGTGAGCAAGCAAATTAAATTCTGCCAAAACGCTTTAAACATGCAGGAAGTGTTTGAAAGGTGGGACAATAGCTCACTCACCATCAGTATTGCCTCTTATCATAAATGGCATGTGGACCCTCTGCTGTGAGAGCCCATTGCGTGCCCGTGCTGTGCACAGGGAACCACTGCTAAGGCTGTGCCACTGGGGGGAACACCTCCCACCACAAGAGGGTCAGCACTGCATCTGGTCACATTCTGTGTCAGCTGCTCCCAGCAAGGAGGTCAGGACATGTTCCTTTATGCCTTTCATGCTTTCCTTGCACTTACTTCACATAACAGCATTTGGGTACCCAAAGAATTTTGCAGCGTTTGGAGCCTGAAGTTCATCTGAGAGCTACACAGCACTTCCAAAATGCCTTCTGGTCTCTGGGAAAACCAAACTGCATTTATTTACTTTCCTGAATGGCAGAAGCCCATTAGAGACATTGAACATAAGGTTTGGATCACTTAAACCCTAAAAATTGTGGGGATTTGATTCAAGATTTCAGCATGTTTATCATCCCTCCCCAATTGTACATACTCGTATGCACACAGACAGCATGAACAAGTTCACGGGCAACACTTTGTGTCTGCACAGATTTTCATGGCTTTAACATCTAGCAGGCACAAGAATGAGTAAGAGCTGAATTGTTCCCTCTGCATCTGGCGTCAGCTGTCGTTACTGATGAACACAAAAGCCCAGCTTCCATCACGTTGTACTCTGTGGAGTGGGAACACCCTTGCTGTGGATGTTTATCTGGGTTTCTCCCAGGTATAAAATGCCACTCTGAGGTCTCTGTGCTCTGTTTATTCATCTGATGGGCTGTGACATCTGAAACTGTTAGAACCCACACATTTTAGAGGGAGATGGTGGCTGACACAGGCTGCTTACAAAGCATGAACCAGAGCCCCCAGCCCTGCCAAGCTGCCATCACCTTCATGAGAGCGCTCTGGATTCCCCAGTGGGCTTTAGGTTTCGACTCACAGCCCACTTGGAGTGGCAGGCCAGGGATAAATGTGCTGTGGCAGGCTGAAGGATGGGCTCAAGTGTTTCCCTGATAGACATTGTGCCAGTGTCCCCTTTCAAAGGCATCAGCCATGTCCTGGATGTTTACGTTGTTAGTGCTCCCAGAGCAGGTAATGGCAGGTTTAGAACATGACCAGTGTGATCAAAAGGTGTGTTGGTAGGTAATCTCTGTTTGTAGTGGAAAAGGGAAGGAAAGGAGTTGTTTGGGAGCAAAAAAACCAAAGGAGAAACTGGATCTTTAAAATAAAAGAGTCTGACAGTAAACTAAGAGTCCCTTAGGAATCTCCTCGTCTCATTACCCTTGTAAATCTGAAACATAATCACATCATTCCAGGACGAGTCAATAAGGATAGATTTCTTGCATCCTACGATGTGTCTGGCATTAGAGTGAAGGATGCAAGACAGCAGGGCTGGAAGAGCTTCAGAAAACATGGCCCTCATTTGCATTATCCCATTATTGGGAGGGTGGTTTGTATATGTACATGCCGAAATACTATCATTTTGAGAGTTTTGGTGGCAGGAGAGGTTAAAAAAAATAGGTCTGGATGTCTTTGTTTTTCAGCAGAGAAGCATACATGAAGGTCAGACTCGCTTGCCTGAGCTGAGAATACAAATTTGGAGATTAATGTTACACTCTAAAGAAGAATATGGGTCTCCCATACAAAGGTTGGCTGAAACGTTTGAATTTTTATGTGCCCACTAGCACAGGAAGGACTTGCTGGCACAAGGCTGCTACAGGGATGCTGTAGAGAAAATGGAGAAGAAAATTCCTGCTCAGGTGTCTTAAGCAGGATCTGAGAGACAAATTGTTCTGTAATGATGGAAATACACTTTCAGTGCCTTTTGTGACCTTCCTTCTTGGAGGTTCAGTGGTCCTGCTGTGTCTACCCTTCTAGGATAAATGCAGTTTGGTGGTTTTGTGGTGTTTTTTTTTGTTTTTTGTTTTGTTGTGGTTTTTTGTTGGTTTTTGGGTTTTTTTTGTTGTTGTTGTTTGTTTGTTTGGGGTTTTGTTTGTTTGTTTGGGGTTTTGTTTGTTTGGTTTTTGTTGTTATTGTTGGTTTTGTTTTATTTCTTTTTTGTTTGTTTTTGTTTTTTGTTTTTTTAATTAATTACTGAATAGGATGCTACTTTATATGAGTGTTTAAAAAAGGCAGTGATTATTGCATGTCCTGGCTGATCACTCAGGTGAATAAGACCCAGAGCTACAGGTCTTGATTGATTTTTCACTCAGAGCTAAACAAGGAGTTGCAAATCAAGGTGATGTTTTACCTGAGTGAGGACTAAAGAAACAAACAGGCTTTTGGAGGTGTCAGTTCTGTCCTGGTCAGTGAGGGTCAAAGATGAATGCCTGAGGAATCCAGGGATATCTTGCACAGGAATTCATTAGAAAAGAGCGGAAATGATCTTGTGCTCAATGCACTTTTGACACTGACTGCATACCACCTCCCTTTCTAAATTTTCCACCTTTCTTGTTTTTTTAACCCCAGACTTTGCTGAAGGAAACATTCACCACAAGGCCCTGCTGATCTCAGTGACTGTTTGCAGCATCCTTCTGGTGCTTATAATCATATTCTGCTACTTCAGGTAAATAAGGAATACTTTGGCAGCTTGTTAATGTTCCTCCCAACATTTATCTTTTTATAGACTTAGGAATTTGAAAGAAATAGAAGTGGGCCTTAAAGAAAAGAAATTAGAAACTGGAATTTTATGATGAGAAAAAAATATATGTCTTATCCATGCTATTCACAGATATACCTGTGTGATGTATTTCATATACAAACTTTTGCTCAACATCGTATAAAGCCTTTCAGGTAGAAGTACAGATTATTATTTACTGAGAAGGCCAAAGGACAAATTTTATATAGGGGAAGTAAATCTGAGATTTCTAAATTTGTTTATGTGATGAAGAAGTGATCATAAAAAAAGAAGACAATACAGGAATGTCAATAAATACACCTAGAATGTTATCATAATCTACCTACATTATGTTTTAATATTTTGTCACATTTTTTACGTAGTCCCAGATTCCATGACCTTACCTCCTCTGGCTCCTAAAAATCCACTACAGACAGTAAAATAAAGTTATTTACTTGGTCAGTGTTTTAGACATATTTAAGTTTCTGAAAGGAAAACATTTGGTTTCTTTGCAAACTCAAGCCCAGACTGCATGGCCTTGGAGCGTTATACTTAGAATTTTGATGCTGAAAACAGTTACTAAAAATAAAATAAAAAATTTTTTCCAGCGGGTCCAGCATATTCCTCAGGGAAGGCGGGAAAGCTGTTAGTCTATAAATGAAGGGAATGTGAAGGACGATGTGCATTATTCATTGCACATGTTAATTGTATTCAAAACTCATTTCGTTCTCGTGTAAAACGTCAGATACAAACGCCAAGAGACGCGGCCCCACTACAGCATCGGGCTGGAGCAGGATGAGACCTACATTCCCCCTGGAGAGTCCCTGAAGGATTTGATCGAGCAGTCCCAGAGCTCAGGGAGCGGTTCCGGGCTCCCTCTCCTGGTAAGGAAGCAACACTATTTTAATGCGTGTTTCAAAGGCAAAAATGAGTAGAGGGAGAAGAGGCACAAAGAATTATATTTGTATGTCCTCAGTGGTTGTTTTAGGGCTTTTTTTATTTTCTCTATCAGAAATGACAAGGATTTAAGCTGGAGAGCAGCTGCTTTAGAAGCAGGAGACCTTTTTTCATGTGAACTAAGCCAAAAAAGCTAGGGTTATTTTTTACCTCAGCTCATTTCTTATTTTAGATACCATAGGGTAAATACAGGCTAAGAGAGCTCGTGGAAGTGCATCAGGATTTACTCCAGAGTACAGGACAGCATCTGGCCCACTAGATCCTGTTTTCTTCCTTTGTATGTGCAACACACAACAGGGTTTCAGACACTGACACATCATCTTTTCCCAAAGAGAACTGTAAATTGTCAAACTTTTTATTTGTAGGCTTCACTTTGAATTCAGAAGTCAAGGGGGATTTTTTTCCCTTGCAGTGTGGCAGTCTCAAAGGTTAAAGGCACAGGGATGGAGTTCATGATTATTTCTGAAGAGGCTTCAGGATTACTAAGCCTGCTGAAAAGGCAAAACCTTCTGTGGCAAAATAGTTCTGTTCACCAGGGATTTTTGTTTCTGGGGATCATGACTGGTAAAAAAGAATTGGTAAAAAAAGCTAGGTCACTTATTTAAAATAAGTGCCTCTGAGAAAATGGATTAGATTTCATTTTCATTTTTCAGAGTGGGTATGTCCCTCCTGTCTCCCAAACCTATTAGTTTGTAGTGATGCTGCTACTGTAGGTGTTGTCCAGTTTCCAAGTACTATGTACCGTATGTCTGTTTTTTGCCACACATTTTTTATACACCTTAAAGAAGAAATTAGATGGGAAGTTTTATATTTCCTTAAAAATGAAGCAACAGGCTGAGTTTGTTCTCTGCTTTAAGAAACGTCTGTCATATCCCATACCAATATCTTTCTAGCACCCATGGGAAGGGAGAGATCCTGTGTGCAGTTTAGGACCTTTCCTAATGAGTTTCCAGTTGATTTAATTGTGACGGATTCTTCATTTTTTTGCCATGGGTGGTTGTGTTTTTTGGTTTTTTTAAAATTGCATAACACCTGCCACATCAAGGTCTTCTAACGCAGAGAGCTTCTGGACCCACGCCTGAAAAAAGTGTATAGAAAGTGCCCAGCAATAATGCTCTAGTCTTCATTGTGCAAGAGCTTATTTTTAACTTGGTTTCTTATGCAAAGACTGAAACATCCAGGGTTATAATTTCAGGAAAGTAAGATGCAAATTTCATGCAAAATGTCACCTTATGCTAATCAGTAATGTTTTTCTTCTGTGTGGAACATTTATTTTAATGGGTACAAATATTATACCCAAAACAAGTATTAGCCAAGAATTTGTCAGTATGATGATGTTCAGCAAATGATATTTCTCCTGACCTGTCTGTACCTCTGATAGAGGAGTTTCCTGCATGTCAAATGCTGCAAATGGTCTGGCTGAAGAGTTTGCTGAACTACAGTTTGGTCTCTACCTTCTCACACTTTTTTTTTCCTAATTTCCTTTCCAATGAACTTTGCTTTTCAAGGGACTGCATCCCAGCCATAGGTATGAATTCTCTGTTCAAAATATTAAATTTACAAAAGGTTGCTCTGTCTAGATTTTCATTGCAGTAGCTGAACACATTTAGGTGAATGCCATGAAAGTAGAAATAGTTGGTAATTGGATTGATTCCTCTCAGGGAGAGGAAAGAAAAGGTCATGTAACCTTACCTGGCTGTTTACAGAGCTCAAACAGCAAAATACACAAATTTAAAAAGAAAGAAAAAAAATAAAACTAGTCCCACTCAGTGTAAATAACTCACAGGAACACATCATTCAGCATGCTTATGAAATTAGTTCGTCCAGCAATTTTGATTAACCTATTTGTTTTAGAAATCATAATTGGTTTATGATTCAAGAAAGAGCTGAATTCCTTAAAATAAAATAAATTGTTCATAGGAAATCATTTGACCAGTTCTAGCAAGACGAAACCAGGTTAGGGCCTTTCACATGGTATTCTGCCGCCTGAAAACCCATAACAGAAATGTGTTTTTCATTTTCTTAATGTAATTTAATAAAGAACTTTTCATCATTAAGTATTGTAATTGCATGTACTTTATGATGCCATTACATATATTTACACAAATTAAGTTATTTGATATAACTACATTATTGCTCAGGATGCATTTTTTAAATGGGCAAAATAGAAAGCGACAATGCCAAAATGACATTACAAAATGTTACAGCAAAATTCCAATGTAATATACCTATTGTTCAATCACTATATGAGAATATAAAATATAATAAATCAACTAAAAAAATTAAGGCTAATCTCTATTGTTGGCTTTCACTGATGTTAATCAAAAATAATGGCACTGAAGCTACCATCTTGAAAGTCTAATAAGAATACAGTGCAGGGCTGGAAAAATGGAATTCTGTTTAAATGACAGAAGAAGAAAGCTGGGACATTTGAAATAGCTTTGCATAAATACCAGTGTATGTTTTGCTTCTTGAAATTGTCTAATATGAAAATCAGTGGCTTACTACAAAATGAGCGATGATAGACGTGACCTCATAGGTTTTGAGTTTGTCTTTGGGTGCACATTCATGCGGCGGTGGGATTGGGGCATTACTGAACTGGTGGTTTCCACTGAACCTCCCAAGCATAACAAAGGAAGCAAATGATTTAAAAAATCGAGTTTTGCTCATTTCTGTCAGCCAAGATTGCAAAAAGTATTTTGGATTGAATGAAATTAATATGATTTCACAGGGATTCAGATAGCACAGTTAGAACACTTGCTGCAATAAACTACTGGAGATTTGTATTTGGGTGGTGGCAAAACTGAGCAAGACACCATGAATTTGAGCTTGTCCAGATTTTGCCATTTGCTTGGGCCAGATGAAAACCTCTTTGCATTGGAGGCAATATTCTTTCAAAATCTTACCAGATCCTACCAAACAGAAACCCATTAGCTGTGGATTGAACTGGCAGTGCTGTCGCACAAGAGGGTGACATTTTAATCTGCTCTTCTGTTAGGGTGAGGCAGAGCCGGCCACAAACACCAGTAAGTTGTGTTGCAGCATCTACTCACTTTTTTATTTGTGAGCTTTGAGATGTACATGATCTGTGGACATGCTCCCATCCGATGAGAATATTAGTCTCCATTTGTCCAAGATTTTTGTGGCTGTAAAAGCTCATTAAATGTAGAGGCAGTCCATCTGCTGCGTGGGGTCTGTCATCCTTGTGAAGAGTTTCTCTGCAAGGCTGCATGTACATTGATCTTGCAATGCACATGACTTTAGCATTAGCTCACAGTACAGACACTGACAAAGCCGGCACAGACACTGGAAAGCTGTTCTTTCAAATATTTTTTTTTTGGGAAATGGCTTTTTATTAATATGTAATTGCGATTATTAAAATTAATGTAGGCATGTGTGTTTTAACTCTGTAAGGAGTGGTTCAGGTTCCTAACACTAAATGTATATTTTGAAATAACTAGGCATGGCATTTTCAAGAAAAGTGATAGAAAGTACCACCCTAAAAAAAAAGTAATTTTGTCATTTTGGAACTCTTTTGGTCAAAGTCAAAAGGCTTTTGACTCTTGTGAGCCCTAGCCTTGAGTCTCAGAAGTGTTGAGTGTGTAACAAACATCCCTATTTTAATTAAAATATGTTATCTACCCCTTTGGAATTTGGGCTGCATTGAGATGACCATGACTGTTTTCTGTCAAAACTTTTCCAAAAATAAGAAAATTCTACCAAGTGCTACATCCGACAGAAAAATTAAAATTTCAAGGTTTGTAGCTGAATGTTTCCTTTACAAAGACCGATTTAATTTTTTGAGAGGCCACAGTGCATTTTGAGCATGCGTGGAAAGGCTTCTTCATAGTGGTGGGAATGTCCTCACCAGCAGTGTATCCTGGAGAAAACAGGAGGTATCCACAGTTGTGGAGGGTTGCTGGAATCCATGCCACAGTGACTCCATATTCCGCTCTCGTCCGGGCTGGCTGCATGGGAAGGAGGCACAGGAGGAGGGAGGTGAATGCGGAGATTTCCACTGAGCAAGGTGTAAGATCTGCCTTGGCATTTCACAGGTTCAAAGGACCATCGCAAAGCAGATTCAAATGGTGAAGCAGATTGGAAAAGGTCGCTATGGAGAAGTCTGGATGGGAAAGTGGCGTGGAGAAAAGGTAGCAGTGAAAGTGTTCTTTACTACAGAGGAGGCCAGCTGGTTCAGAGAAACAGAAATCTACCAGACTGTCCTGATGAGACATGAAAATATTCTTGGTGAGTGAAGTGAAAGAGAATTATTTGATAGTGAACAGGTTTTAAAGATTAGCAGTTTTGTATTTGCTGCTATCTGATGTCCTTTCTGATGTGCTTTGTTTCCTGCTATGCTCTGCAATTAGCCACCCAGCGCTTTTCAAAGGAAAGTTGTTTCAAGGATTACTGAAACATAAATAAAAGTTAAAAAATAGTGGGGCCTGGAGGTTGTTACTCCAAACACAACATGTCTGTTCCAGGCACTGATATTTCCATATCTGGGCTTTCTGAAAGTACATTAAAGGGTAGAGGTGAGGCATAGTTGCATGGAAGTAAGATGAAAGAGATTAAATACATTATTAAAACAAAACTACTGAAATGGATGACAGTTCAGAGTTCTGAGCAGTCAAAAAAAAAAAAAAAGCTCCCTGAGAAGTATTAATTTAAAAATAATTTTTTTTTTTTTTTAAGGATTCATTGCTGCAGATATTAAAGGTACAGGATCTTGGACCCAGCTGTATCTTATCACTGACTACCATGAGAACGGCTCACTTTATGATTATCTAAAATCTACTACCTTGGACACGAAAGCCATGCTGAAACTGGCTTACTCCTCTGTGAGCGGCTTGTGCCACCTGCACACTGAGATCTTCAGCACTCAGGGCAAACCTGCTATTGCCCACCGTGACCTAAAGAGTAAGAACATCCTGGTGAAAAAGAATGGCACCTGCTGTATAGCAGATTTGGGCTTGGCTGTTAAATTTATCAGGTGAGTCAAAGTGAGGGGGCTGAGGAGAAGTCAATAAATCAGATGCAAATGCTGCCTTGGTTGTTGACCAGTGTGCATGTGTGAGCAAGCACCTGCAGTGCATGTGCTCACCTTCTGGGCTCTGTTCCCCTGTGTGAGGTTACCTGTGTGGGTGAGAATGGTAAACACCTCGTGCAGGCATATAAATAGTTGCTTTTTAATTATTTGGGCACATTAGGTGCATTTGCACAAAGGTTCAGTTTTCATCACTCAGTCCAGCATAGCTACCTGAGTATTGCTGGGGCACGGTAAAAGGATGGAGCGCTGACAGGTTGAAGTCATGTCAGTGAGCTTGTCACTGAAACATTCAGCTTGTCTGGTCCCATGAAAATTCACTCTCAACTTACAGAGAAAAATACTAATAATTTGCACAAGTTACTAACTAGGATTTATTGAAAAGGACCCCATTTGGGCTGCCTTTTGTTTCATTTCCTACAAATCAAATTGCCGAAGTACAGATTTGATTTTTGAAATGGCTTTTAAATTTGATTTTAAGAAATGGTTGTGTGTTTAAACAACTTAGAAAGAGCAGACAAGTAGAACTTACTCGCTCCTGGGATTCATAAGGAGACACTGCTCTCTGACAGCTCTGTTCAAAAGGAGCTTGAGCTCTCAGCGGTGGTCCTGGTGGTGGAGACGTGTGTTCTAAAATTTCTGATTTTTCTGTACACAGAAATGTGTCCAGAATACATAGACTGAACGTTTCTGTTTCGGAGGTCAGCTTTGAAAACGTGTGCTCCCTGGAGTATTAAAAAAATTTAGGAATTCTGTACGAATCTTGAACTGAAATTATTCAGAGTGAAAGGAAAGGCAGTTTTTATGTGCTCTTCTTGCCATTCACTTACCCTACCAGGTTTCTTGGTGAGGCTTTTGCTCTGTGAGCCTGACCTTTCTTTAGGAGACAAGAAAGGAATATTCTTACTTTGAGGAACAGAGGCCTAGAAAACAATGGCTTGAAAATACACTATTAAAAAGTTTTGGGGAAGAAATTTACCCTTTGCAGGTGTACTTTTCCTGGCAAGTACAGAGCAGCACACTGCTTAGCTGTGAATGAAGAAGAGCTAGGAATTACTAAGTGCTGTTACAAAAAAAAGTGAAATAAACATTTTTCACACCCCAAATAGAATTTACATTATGTACTTGGCTTGTTTTCATACTGAACCCTTCCTGAGACAGCATTTCTCAGGCAGCAGCAGGGAACAGAAAATAGTTGGAAGGGGTGTGCTCTGCTGAAGCTTGTGATTCCAGTAAAATTATTTATGTTTCCATTTCATTTGAAATATTGTGGTGTAATGCAGGTCACTGGATTTATGTTACATTCTTGGGGGTGTACAGAAGTGCCACCAGCATATGTTGTACCACAGACTCAGGTTTTCTTCGTATCACTAGGTGAAAAAAAAAACAGCTGTACATGAAGAAAACTACAGAAATATTCTGTGAGCTTTTGTTGTATCCATCATATTTAAAATACATGCAAACCAGAATATATGCCATATATTAAACTTCTAAAAACATTGAAAATGACATAGCTGAATCTGAGTTAATAAGAAAAACAAGAATCCATTCACATGATTAATGGGAGTTTGCTTCCCATATGTTGTCTCTTCTGGTCAATGTGTGAGGTGTGACACATTTGCTTAGATGTTTTTATGCATTTATCTCTTTGTGTCTACATATCTTGATGTGTAAAGGTTGGGAGAGATCAAACATAATGCATGCAAAAATTAATAGTTAGATTCATCTGTGCAGATCTGATTTGCTATAGCTAAGAGATACTGCCCCAGCTACTCAGTATCCCCCGTTAATTGCTGAGACTGAAGCATTAGGTGGTGGAGTATGTTAAGAAATCAGCGTTTAATGAAGATTTGATTGTTATCACTAACATTAGAGCTCGGGCTAATGCTAATGAAATCTCACAAATGTTACAGCATCCCTGTTGAGTCTTGTCTCCATTTCGGTTCTGCATTTGAATGCTTAACATAGCCTCAGGCGGGTCAGCCTTTTAAGGAGGGTTGCCTTCACACTAAGAGGCTTTTCTTGCAAGAATTGTTCCATTAAGATTATGCGTTATTTTTGACCTTGTTTGAGAGTGGATGTGGTGTGAATTTACTGCTTCTTCCATCTAAATTGCTTTCTTTTCAAGCCACTTTACTACATATTTGATGCCCTTTTTTTCTCCTTCTTTTTCTTTTAGTGATACAAATGAGGTAGACATCCCTCCAAATACCCGTGTAGGAACAAAACGTTATATGCCTCCCGAGGTGCTGGATGAAAGCTTGAATAGAAATCACTTTCAGTCCTACATCATGGCTGATATGTACAGTTTTGGACTCATCCTTTGGGAGATAGCAAGGAGATGTGTTTCAGGAGGTAAAGAGCTGGGAGATCACTTCTAATTGTGTCAGTGAGCCTCAAATCTTCCATTACACATTTTTCTCTGGGTAATTGTTTTTAAAGTAATAAATGTGGGTAAACCATACAGGTAACTCTCTTAATATCTGTTCTCTTGTTAAAACTTATTTTAAAGCGTCAGTCAGTGCTAATTCAACAGCAGAGATTTAGACTGTATTTTAATGGCTCATTTGAAGGAAGTGGATGCCTCCACTAAAGAAGTATGGGACTCATTTGGGGGCCTTTTCCAAAGGCATCATGTTTCTGCTGGACTGGGGGTATTCAGCTAATTTAGCAGAAAGAAAATAGTGATTTCTTTGTTTAGGTAGAGTTAAATGAAAGGAGGAGGACAATTTGGTGTTTGTTGTGCTGCTATTTGAAATAAATAATCCGTTTGCAAGACAAGTAGCAAAACACCAGAGGGAAGTGGCACTCATTACATAACTGTCACACTAGTGATGTGCTTCATTTCCCTCTTCCTCCATGTAGAGCTCAGTGATGTGCAGAAATGATGGGTGTTGTTGCCTCTGTTTTGCCACTGAGAAAGTTAAATGCACAGAAATGACTTGGTAGCAGTTCTGTGCCAGTTTGGTGGCAGGAGTAGAGCATGGCTCTCTTGGGTCTCTGCTACCTTCACTATACTTTATGGGTCTTTAAATCCTGCAGGATTGTGCTGAATGCTCACCCTAGAGGAGCTGAATGTTGCTGATGAGCAGCAGGATCCCTGTGTTTAAAAGCTGGTGACGTGTATTGCAGTGTCATGAGATTAAATCTGTAATATTTTTGCCATTGTTGCTGTGCACAAAGAATGGTACCTTGCCATGTTCTGAAAAGGCACAGAAATGCCCTTTAATATATTCCGGGTCCACTGATTAGGAGACCTATCTCAAGGTTAATTCTCTCTCAGATTACTCTCATACAGACCCTGTGCCAGTTGCTCTTTCTATGAGAACTTCCTGGAGATTGGTGGACTGGACAGCAGTGGTAGAAACTGTTCCTCTTGGCAAGGAGCTTCACTTTTGGGTTAGGATACCTGGCCAGTCTTTACACAGCAGTGGTTACATTGGAACTTGACTGTGGAATAAACCTCTGGGATAGGGGAGTCCTTTTCAGGAGAAATCCACCCAACTGAGAAACAGTATGGCAAATCTGTTATAAAATGAGAGGGACAGAGGGTAATGGAAGTTGTTTTCTGCATGTGATGGGCTTTTTTTGCTTCTTTCAGGAATAGTTGAGGAATACCAGCTTCCATACCATGACCTCGTGCCCAGCGACCCCTCGTACGAGGACATGCGGGAAATCGTGTGCATCAAGAGACTACGCCCCTCATTTCCCAACAGATGGAGCAGTGATGAGGTACCTATTGTCCCTCTTAACGTGCAGTCTGTGTTTTTAATCAGAGTCAGTGAGATTGACCCAACTCTGTGTCGTTTTGAGGGAGGAGAACGTTTACCACTGGTGCTTTGCCCTTTGGGAATAGCAGCATATTCCCCAAGGACTGGGGAGGCTCCTTGAAATAACTGCTCTTGATTAACTGGTTAGGATCCTCGGTAATGGCACCTCAGGCATAACCTCAGCAACAGGAGGTTAATTTGCTACTACACAGTGCTTGTGTATTATCAAAAATGCATTTACAAAACTCTGCATTAACCTGAAACGTGTTTGGCTGGTCTGGGCAGTGCTGGTGGTGTTTATGTGTAATGCCTGTCAGGGTCTGCACTGCCCTTAGAGAAGACCTTTTCCCTTCAGTTTTTCAACACTGCCAGCAGCTGCAGTGTCCTCTTCCACTGACCCCGGTGGGACTTTCTCTCCCGCTTCTCTCCGCAGTGCCTACGGCAGATGGGGAAGCTGATGATGGAGTGCTGGGCTCACAACCCTGCCTCCCGGCTCACAGCCCTGCGCGTCAAGAAAACACTTGCCAAAATGTCGGAGTCGCAGGACATTAAACTCTGACTGTGCCAGAGGCAGCTCTGGTGAAGGCCCCTGGAAATGGACCTTCTCGTGCAGGCAGGAGTCCTGAAGATGTATCAAAAGTCTTTGCTAAGTACCTTGAATGGAGTCATGCTTAAGAGCAGCTGTGAGTTTTTGAGGAGACTATCCATTGCAAAAATCACCTGAATTTTGACATACAAGATTGAACAGGCTTGTCTGCCCTTGTTTACATGGGGAAATACAGTTTTAGTAACTGGTTTAAGATTATGCATGTTGCTTTCCGTGAAAGCCACTTATTATTTTATTATTATTATTGTTATTATTATTATTTTGATTGTTTAAAAAGATACTGCTTTAAATTTTATGAAAATAAAACTTTTGGGTTAGAAGTAAAAAAGATGTATATTGTTACATTAAAAAAATTCAGAGGAAACTGCTGAAAATGAAAGCAAAACAACTTTTTTATTTCCGAAAAGGCTATTGCACTCCAGCATTTAAAAAAAAAGGTGAGTGGGTCTGTGTAGCTCAGAGGAGCTGTAATGGAGACTGCCTTAAAATTTAGCCACCTGTTTGTGGAGATAACTTTCCAAACCCTGCATGTGCAAGTGATTCTCACAGTACGGAGATGGAGCCCAGTGACATCCCTGCCATCCCTGTTGGTATGGCTGTCCTGATTCCTGTGGGTGGCCTGTCCCAGGGAAGGCCATGCTTCCTTTAAGGTAGCTGGGAGCTGTGTGAATATGGTGTGGTGTGACTTATTTAAAGAAGCTTTTCATGTTTCCAGGAAGTCTGACAGGGATAGTACCACAGTGATAAGCAAGTGCCCTTTTTCTAGGCTCTTTGGTGTTTTTTTGGGTTTTTTTTTTGTTTTTTTTGGTTTTTTTTTGTTTTTTTTTTTTTCTTTTGATTTTTTTTGGTTTGTTTTTTTGGTTTTGGGTTTTTTTGGGTTTTTTTTTTGTTTTTTTTGGTTTTTTTTTGTTTTTTTTTTTTTCTGGGGGGGGGGGGGTGTTTGTTTGTTTTGGGGTTTTTTTTCCTTTCTTTTCCCCACTGCAAAATAAAGTATTTTGTGTGTGAGTGGAAATGAAGTACATGTGTGAATCCACTGGGTAATTTGAAACTGCTAGGACCCACAACCAACCACTGGGTAAGAGGAAATTCCTTGTGAGAAGGAATTACTGACTTGCTCTTTCATTTGTGTGAAAGTGAGGGCTCCATCTACAACCACAGCTGAGAAAAAAAAAAAAAATCTGTATTCCCTTTTTTTAAGGGAAAGTGAAAAACCTCAAAAATGCCCATTTCTGGTGTGGCAGTCATTTTTCCTTGAGCGTGAGGAGAGCTGGTGCCTTGTGGCTGTAGTAGGAAGTGACAGGGAGGGAGCATGGGACACAGGAGGTGGGTGGTGAGAGCTGGGAGCCATGGCCAGCAGTGGCCAGCACCTGCCTCCAGCACTTCTGCTGTAGCGAGAGACACCCCAAACCAAACAATTTGGCACAAGCTTTATCTTCATTGCTGTTTTGGGTGGCCTTCCAGCAGCCTGCACACCTCTGGCAGCCGCCACGCAGCAGCGCCAGGCTCGGCTGCCGGGCTGGGGCTGTGCAGCATTGAGGTTTCCAGCAAGAGGAGCTGTCAGGGGACAAGAGCAATGGGAAATGTATTTACTGTCTTTCCCTGTTCCTCCTTCCTGGTGCTGCAGCAGTTGTTGCAATGCCGGTGCTACAGAAGGGGAAATGAGAGGTGAAGTACACCCTGGGAAGTGTTTTCTTTACAAAGGTGCTGTGCTTTGTCAGATTACCAAAGCTGAGCTGCATGGGAGTTACTGGTTTATCCTTTTTTTACCCTTCATTTATTTTTTAAAACTTTCCTTCCTGCTTATGTTGTTTTACTAGATTGAGTTCAGCTTAATATTGAAATAAGTCCTTACAAATGCTGCTTTGATTATGCTAAGCCTATTTCAGAGCTGAAATAATTGCCATGCAGGATTTAGCCTCAGCACTTCTGTAATGCTGCTTTTTTTTTTCCTTTTTGGACAAAACTGATTTATTTGTGGTAGGTAGGTATATAATTGGGGTTTAGCTTAACAGCTCCCTGAAGGTATTTCTAGCTGGAAAAATTACCATTTTATAGTTTCAGGCTAACAGAGAAAAATGCGCAGGTTCAAGAGAACCAGCAAGACTTCCCTGATGATAGGTGTTAAAAAGCCTAATCAGAAGTTTTTTTGTTAATTAGAGTGCTTTTTTTCTGCAGTGCAGTTTCCCTGCCTGTACCCAAATTTACCAAGCAATACAAAAAGAAAATCTCTGAGAGTTAATAGTACACCAAATCCTGACCCCAGGAGGGGCGATGTTGGTTTCCCGGTCCTTAAAAACCGTTTGTGAGGCTGAGAGCAGAGTTTGCTCCTCTCCTTGTCTGCCTTGGCTTTGAGATTTGGGGGCCAAAATGAGGACAGCCCAGTCTCTCTTCACCTTTTTGTCTTAGTGAGTGGAGCCATGGGTTTCTGGTCTCATTTCTTTCATAAAAGCCAGCGCACCCTGTGGAACCAAGGTTTCTCAGCTCCGAAGAAGTGGATGGGACCTGCAGGTCCCAGGTTGCACAGCAGGGATGCTTCTTTCCTGCCTGTTCAGGTGTGTTTCACCTCTGCCTTCCTCTAATAGCCTTTGTTTATTTTCAAAATTAGCAGGGCTCTCCCCAGAAATGTTTTGGAGGGTGCTTTGGCGGCTGGCAGACACAAGGCATCCATTGAATGCCCCTGGCACCTGCCATCAGCATGTTGCCAGAGGAAGGGCCAGTCACTGGTTTCCTGAGCAAATCTTACCTTTTTTTTGGTCTGAAAGAAAAGGATCTAAGATACTGGTTGATAGAGTACATAAAATGTGTATGTTAAATGTTCAAGTTTATGTGTTTTTATATATATATATAT
>VZTX01025407.1:0-89306 GCA_013400915.1 Pardalotus punctatus
AGGTCCCTCCCGACACAAACCGTTCTGTGATGTTGCAGTTCCACACTCTTGCTCGTTGACTCTCCAGCATCTCACACTCCTGTGTCTCTTTGCTTTAGGAAGACGTGACCAGAAGCCATCCCCAGCTACCAACACACCACAGGCTGAAGCAAACAGACTCAACTCTGCGAGAGGACAAGGTCATCCCACGTTCTCCTGGTGAGTTCAGGTTCCCTGAATGTGTGTGGGTTCTTCTTCCTGCCCATGGAGGTCTCTCATCTGAGCCTGCTGTTCACCTCTCTGCTAGGCCAGATGCTTTCATTCAGGCCAGAAACTCACTTAATTTGCAGAGAAAGCAGTTTCTTCCCAGCTGCCTTTCGAAGGAGTTTCTCAGCTGTGCAGGGAAGCACAGCCAATGGTGCTCCTTCACCAGAGGACACCGTGATGGACAGCAAACCACATGGAGGATCCTTGTCGTGTCTTTGCAGCACTGCGAACACACCCAAGGCACTCAGGCCAGCCTGTAGTTCAGACACCCTCAAGGGTCACTTTCAGGGGGTTGTAAGGAGCAATTACTTCTCCAAATGAAAATCTATTTAGTTCATGGCAAGAAATACGGGAAGACGAGGTGGTACAAGAGCTATACTAAAAATTAAACTAAAAAGCCACACTAAAAATGAACTAAAAAGCCACCACTTCTCACCAAAATTGCTATGTGGAGATGGGAGAGCTGTGTGCACACATTGCCTGCAGCTGCAGAGCTTCTGCTTGGGACTCTTTCTTCTTAGAATCACAGAATGGTTTAGGTTGGGACATCTTCCACTATTGGACACTTCCAGGGATGGTGCAGTCACAGCTGCTCTGGGCAACCTGTACCAGGGGCTCACCACCCTCACAGCCAGGAATTCCTTCCCAATATCCCATCTAGCCCTGCCCTCTGGCAGTGGGAAGCCATTCCCTGTGTCCTGTCCCTCCATGCCTTGTCCCCAGTCCCTCTGCAGCTCTCCTGGAGCCCCTTTGGGCACTGCCAGGGGCTCTGAGCTCTCCCTGGAGCCTTCTCTTGTCCAGGTGAGCACCCCCAGCTCTGCCAGCCTGGCTCCAGAGCAGAGGGGCTCCAGCCCTGGCAGCAGCTCCGTGGCCTCCTCTGGAGTGGCTCCAGCAGCTCCAGCTCCTTGTGCTGTTGTTCCCCAGGGCTGGGGCAGCTCTGCAGGTGGGGTCTCACCTGAGGGGGCAGAGGGGCAGAATCGCCCCCCCCCCTGCTGCCCACGCTGGGGGCTCAGCCCAGGGCACTGTCAGTTTTTGGGGCTCAGTTGTACATGGATGGGTCATGTTGAGCTTCTCTTGCCATGGTTTAATCTCTAGAAGGTTAAACAGGGCATGAGCATCAAGGTTATTCCCTTCAGCACGGATTCCATGGGTGCTGTACCCCTAGGTCCTTCCAGAAGAAATGGCTTCACCTTTCACAGTCAGTCCCTCAGAAGATGACCTCAGTGAGAGATCTCAGGCTGTGGCTGATAATGGTCACATCTGACTTGTGGGTTTTTAGAAAAGGCCTTGCCCAGGGATGAATATAAATAGTATAATACTGTAATTCATCCCTCTCCCTCTCTATCACATAACAAATTATCAAGTCAGTAAAAGTCAAGAAGATTCTATTTAAATTATAAACTGCAAATACTGGCTTGTTTTGAGCTAGTTGGTATGAATTAAAAATTAAAAATTTCTTGTATTTTGGAAATACGTTTCATCTGCCTTTGCATGATGGCAGCCAAGAAAATTTTGTTCAGATTTTCCAAGGTGATTCACTTCCTGGCTTCTAACAAACCCGGCAAATGTCAGGTGCCAAAAATTTCTTCAACAAGATTTTTGAGCTAGAATGAAAGTTCCATTCCAAAGAGTAACTTTAATAATTGTTCATGCTACTGCTTTTCTATTTTTGGGTCTTCTTATAAGGACCTCACAAGAAATAAATCATTTGGTTGATATCTTCAGTACATTTTCAAACTTCAAACTCTTTGGGGAAATGTTAGTGATGCAGTTTTGATTTTGAAGGTCACCTAGGGACGTGAACCTCACAGTTGTTGAAGATGTCCTGTTTTTTCCTATTCATTCCTTCCAACACTGCAGCACAGAGGAACACTTGCAATGTTTTTGATGTCTTTTTAACCCTTCTTAAGTGCCCTTTCTGGAAGCAGTCTGACCAGACATCCTCATTTTTGGAATATACTAGCTATCTTCCTCCTGAAACTGATTTGCAAATTGGAAGCGCAAACACTGAGGTGCATAAAAATACCTGATGTCTTTTGTATCACAGATGGATCTGAGAGACAAAATCCTTTAAGTGTGGCAATAAAGCCAAGACAACCAAAGCAGGTGAATTGTGGTCTGCAGGTGAATAGAGGTCACCTCACTTGAGAGAAAGGAGCAGCTTTGCAGTAAGAGCTGCAGGGCTCTGTGGGCTCTCTCGACAGACTCCATTGCCATGTGCACTTGGCTTATTAATTAAAACATATTCTTTACTGTTTTCAATACATTAAATTGAATGTGTCTAATGAATATCCAGCTGCACTCTTCTTTCTTTATACATAGCAATTTAGAATCATAAATTGCACTCATTCCAACCCAGGAGCATTTTGCCCATTATATGGCTGCTGGTGATAATGTATCAGACAGCAATAATGATGGCTGATTTTCATAAGCTGAACTAAATGGTAAGTGCTCAGAACTACATGTTTTGATTAGCAGACTAAGCAAACCATGACATGAGGATCCTTATTTACACTGACTATTAAGGATTCTTTCACAAGGTAATTTATGTAGGCAGAGCAGAGGGACAGTTTAAGTGTACCTGACGTGCCTTAACTGAGCTCTAGATCATCTCCAGCTGGACATCTCTGACGCACAAAGCACTTGAGTGACTGTCTAATCTAAGCTAGATATGCAAAATCATATGCTAGAATTTATTCTGTGCAAGATTTACCAGGAAAAGTTAAGTCTATTTTAATGCTCTATGTGCAGAAGTTGAATCAGATGCAGGATATACTCTGGAGAGGCCAGTAAACATGAAAAAATATATTTTGTTCCAGATGTATGTTTCCATGCTCTCCATTCTTTTACCATCTCTCCATCATTCTCTGCAGCAGCCTTGTGTCCCTCATGGCCTCTCTTCGCTGCACAGCTACACTTCTGTCACTTCACAAGTGCAATCCCTTCCTAGCACACTACAATAAGCAAACACACCCATAATATGCCTTCACTCGCACGCTCTGCATTGTTCCTTCAGCTCCACCTATTGGTTGAAAAATCATCCTGAAAAATGAGCAGCCGGGGCAGCAGGTCCCTTCCATCTGTCCTGAGCACATCGCTCACCCTGCACACGCAGACGACATTGGTTTAGCAGTTTGAGGGGCAGGACTGACCTCTGTGGGGTAAGGACAGCTGATCAGGCAAGCTGTACTCTACTATGTTTAGCTGGATATTAATTCTTTGGGCTGTGACAGAAAACTGTGCTTTAGTTGAGAAAAATTGAATACGAGCCAGCCAAAAGGAAGAATTATCATTACCATCATTACCAGACCGCTTGGTTTGAAGGCTGTCCCAAAGCCTATTGGAGGAAATCAGGGTAAACTATAGAGAGGTGAAGAAATGAAGATGAAAGAGTATGTAGCCACGTGAAACCTGAGCTCTTATTTGGCTCAAACTTACTCCTAGTGTTTAGCCTTGATTACACAGTACTTTTTCACTTTAAGTATCTCTTAGCATCTTTCACATACAACTTTTCTATGCTCATGTTTGAAGGAGTGTGTCAGATAATCCCCATCTGACCTGGGATGGCACATGCCCAAATAATTGATGGCAAATAAGGTCACAGTGGAGGAAGATTCCACTTTCAGAAGGGTTGCATTGCTCCAACCCATGCTGGGGAGGTCACCTATAGCTCTGTGGTCAGACAGAGGTGGTGGTGGCACTGGGTGGCTTCAGGGAGTTGTTCCGAAACACTGAAAATATTCATGGTTCTAAATAATTTCTTGGTCCCTGGTTGGAAAGAAATTGTGAAGCATTAAATATAATTTTGGAAAAAGGACTGGGAAACTTTCTTCCAGAGATATATTTGGTTTAAAGTTGGTTTGGTAAGTAGCCCAAACTAGTGGATGTGCCTCTAAAAGCTTTACTGGACATGACTTTGAGTGCTGATGGTATTTAGAGACACACTCACAGCTTTGCTGGTCCCCATGCATTATCTGAATCCTCCCAGCCTACAGACTGATGCTGGAAGTCACAGAGAAATGGGCATTTCCATCATCTCTGGTAGAAATATCTTGACAACAGACTCTCCATATCTTGGCACCTGTGGTTCCAGAAACTAGAGATGGAAGTGGGAGGGGAGGGGGAGATTAGAGGTATTTTATTTCTGCCATCATAATGAAAGATTTGGTCAGATACATCCAACACAGTCAGAGACTGAGCAACACATCCATCACGGGGTTCTGAAGAGCAACATTATAGCTTTTATCTTCTCTCCGACATATCTGAAGTTTATAAAGTAATTTGGCAAACCTTTCTGGAGATAACCTGTCACCTGGAAGGTTTACAGCCTTGCTTCTGCCCTGAACTACCTAAAGAGGGAAAGGAGGAGTGCAAATCCATCCCCATGAACTCAGCTGGGCTGAGGGGAGGTAGCACAGGGACTGAACTTGGCCTGCAACTTGCTGTATCTGATATGAGCTATGAGAACTGATAGTATGTGATCCACCTCGAAGATCTGCAACAGCAGAGGCAAAAATTATATACAGGTATCTCAGGAATGAGAGACAGAGCTGAGACAGAAGTCTTGTGGGGGGAGCCCCAGAGAACTGGATTTTCAGCTCCTCCTGCTGCCACAAAAATTGGTACTGTTCCTATGAGAGCCTGACATCTCCTGGGAGGAGGCATAATCCCAGACACTCCAGTCTCTCCCCAGCAGTAGTGCCAGCAGCCAGAGAGTCTGGCCAAAACCAAACAGACAGGTACCAACACCACACGGCTGTCTGACCACTTGTTACCGTGCCCACAGGGTGTGCTGCTTCCAGCCACCTATTTATTTTATATCTGGACTTGTGGTGCCTGCAGCTTGGAACTGTTGTATTTCTGCTTACCACTTCCCTGCTTGAATTGCTCCTTGAGCATGTAGCTGCAGGAGCCACCCTTTATGTCGAGATGCTGCAGTCAAGAGATACACGTTCCCACCCCAGGCACTTGGACACAGATTTTTACTCACTCTTGCAGTATTTAGGGTTTCAGGTTTTTATAATCTAGCAGAAAAGTAGCTCCAACAAAAAGGCTAGTGTGAGTGGGAGAAGAGGCAGGATACGCTCATTCTGCTGGAGGGGACGCAGGCTGAAGACACGCAATGTCTTCTGTGTAGGAGAGACATCCCAGGAGAGAGCAGCACTCCTGTGCCTTGCACTCAGGCTTAAAGAGTCACAGGATCATCACAGAATGGTTTGGGTTGGGAGATAAATTAAAGACCGTTCTGTTCCACTCCCCTTGCCATGGGCAGGGACAGCTTCTGCCAAACCAGGGTGCTCCAAGCCCTGGTGTCCAACCTGGCCTTGGACACTTCCAGGGATGGAGCAGCCACAGCTTCTCTGGGAAAGCTGTGCCAGGACCTCACCACCCTCACAGGGAAGAATTCCTTCCCAATATCCCATCTAACCCTGCCCTCCGTCAGTGTAAAGCCATTGACCCTTGTATTGTGCCTCCATCCCTTGTCCAAAATCCCTTTCTAGCCCTCCTGTGGCTCCTTTAGGTGCCTGAAGGCTGCCATAAGGTCACCCTGGATTCTTCTCTTCTCCAGGCTGAAAAATAAGATACAGCTCTGACTACCTGAACAGCCTGCCAAGGCAGGACTCAGATATCTGAAGAAACCACTCAAAACCACCAGATAAGTCTTGTCATTTTAAATAGGTACAGGGTCCCGGGGCACGCTTCAAGGCAAAAACCACACAGCCCATGTGTCTGGTTGAAGTCCAAACCAAACTGCCTCTTTATATGAGCCATGAGGCTGTGGACTTTTCTACAGCCCCACTCTATTTCTGCATTTTTTCACACACATTTAGGCAACCAGTGCATAATCCCCACAGCTGCACATTTGCACTGTAAATTTACTGTCTGGTTCACTACCCCCTCCTTACATACACACACACAGACACACAGACACACACATGTACGTATAATCATGCACAGTCTGCGCCAAGGCTGCAAAACCAATTCATAAACTGCCTAAAATTAACATAGAAAATTTTATCCTCGACCATCAAGTTTCTACAGTGTGATAGACTCCATTCCGGTACAGGCACAGGGGCAGAAATGCTAAAGATTCTCATGTAGAACTGAGATTATGGGGTTTGTGGGTTCGCTTTGGGAGTGGGGAACACAGCAAATATTCCAGGAAGCTGCTATCAGAAAGTTATGCAAAACAACCTATCATCTCATCAGCTTCCAATCCTTATCATTCCCGTTCCCCCATCATCTCCAAGTTATTATCTGTTAACCACATTTTTAAACTATAACAAAGAAAACAGAATAAAATCAATAGTTCTCTTTACAGCTAGGAGGACAGAAATATTCAGCTCCCCAGTGGGAAAACTGGTTTCTCTTTCTTCCTTTCTTTCTAATTTTAAACTTCACTTAAGGTTCAGTGATTGAACAAAAGCAGACAAAAATATTGCAGTTATTTGACGTACAGAAGTGTAACATGAAGTCTGCTCATTATGGATAATATTTATGGCAGATCATAACGTTAAATTACAACTTAGCCGCCTCAGCCAGAAATTTGTAACACCACACATGTGCTTCTAATTAAGGGCTTTTGAAGTTGCCCTGGATATTTATTTTCAAGGGATTTAGTGCACAGAACGATTAAAGTTTGCTCTTGTTAGGAATTCTGCAGTCGAAAAAAAAATTAAGAGAGATTGCAACTGGACCTCAAACTAATATATACATTCATTTTTGCATGAGTGTGTACGTGTACATCTGTTTATCTATCACCATAAAAAAAATAAAAACGTGTGTGTTAACATAGATAAAATAATATATTAAAAAGAGGGAGACAAAGGGCCCTTTGTTTCAAATGTGGTCCGAGTCCAAAATTTGTGACCGTAATTTTGTTTATAGGAAATCCTTTATAATGCAAGTTTAGTGTTTCCATATGGAATTCTCATAGGACTCTTTTCTCCCTCCCCCTCAACCCCCCCATCTCCCTCTTTTATTTGGATAAGGCAAGAGAAAAGTGAATGTACATTCCAAAGATGCATAGTCATTCCGGATCAAATTCAATGGATTCTGGCAAGAGTTGAAAAACACAGATGCAGTGTTTTAGGTCTCCTGCTGTGCAGCCTCCAGCCATGAGTGTCTGGTTGAAGCACTTTGTAAAATCATGAAAACCCTATTAAATTCATGAAATATGATATACTGCATTTTCGAGCTAACTTTCCATTGAATTGTCCATGAGGATGGAATTTGGCTGGCTTGCTTAGAGTGTTCACACACACACACACACACACACACACACACACACACTCAGGCATCCCTATGTGCACACCAAGGTACAAGCAGGAGCAGCTGCAGTCCTTTATTCTCTGCTTCTACAGCTGAATCTTCCTCTCCAAATCAGCCAAGCCTGGATTAAAGCTCAGGAGTTCCCATCAAGCCTGCTCTGTCTTTTGCACCACACAACTCACCCCACAACCCCCTAAACATTAAAGAGGTCCTGATGTTTAGGTGGAGGGAAGCAGGCGTCCAAACACAGCTACCCCTCTTCCAACCTAAAATCCCTTCCTAGGAAACTGAAAGCAGCCTGATATTCTTACTTAATTTCCTATTGGGTTTCACATAATAAAATCATCATATGTATAGGATTGGGTTTCTTTTCTCCTTTTCTAAATGAAAAAGTGAAAGCAGTCCTGAGGAGAAAGGTCTCGCTCCTAAAATTGTCCTCGAGACACGGGCAGTTGCTGCCCCTTGCCTGCCTGTCAGAGTGAGAAAAATATGTATTTTAGTAAAGCTGGCCTGCCCTTGCTTATTTATGTCTAGGCACCCGTGTGGCTGAAAGTTGTAATAAGTTTAATGAAATGTGGGTACACCTGAGCTCACCATAGAGCAAAGTGAGGTTTTCCTCACCTCCACATGAGGCAGATGGAGCTCTCCTATAAAATACATTGTACTTCCAACTGTGTCTTTTATTCAAGGATCTGTAGGTACTTTAGAAACACTGAGATTCACAACTGCTCAGGCCAGACAGGATGTTTGAGCACTCAGCCCATGTAATACTGACTGTAAACTTCATCCTGTAGCTGCTGTATTGAGCGTAGCATTGCTGACTTCCAGTTTTGAGACGAAGACTTCAAGAGAAGAGGGATCCACTGCTTTCCCCGGTAGCTTGCTCCAACAGCTAATCAGCCCTTCTGTTAAAAACATTACCATGCGATAAATAGCCCATGACGTTTAAGACAGGAGGATTTAAGTTGTATGTCTGTGGTTAAGACTGTCCATGGGAGCCTTAGCTCCAAACTTTTTGAGCAAAAATTATGATAATGTGCAACATTTTCTGTCCATGGTTTCTTCCAATTTCTGCTCCACCAAACCCACAGATAATTTTTGAGATTTTGTGTAGAAATGGTGATTATGTTTGAATATCTCTTCATACTTTTGGTACAAGGTTTCCCATCTTTTTTTGTGTACGTTTTCTGTCAGTAGATGATAGAAAGATGGAGGCTGGATGCTTCTTAATTAGGTTCACATCTTCTGATGAATAGTGCTATTGCAAACAATAAATCAATTCAAGACTAAAAATTGCTTTGCAAGTCAAATATCCAGAAATTTGTCCATTTAGTTTTAAAATTCCAGATCCCTTTGGAATGGAAATAAAGGCTTAAATTTCAGGCCCACAGTGCATGTTGGACACATTCATTGGCCTCAGATATGCCAAAACAGAGACAACAAGCTGTCTGCTATTTCCCATTCAAAATAAGAGGGGAAAGGAATGCCTTAAGTCCCTTAAGCACTCACTTTTTTGGTATAAATAGTTTTGAACTTGAGCTTGTTTCAACATTGCTGTTTGCAAAAGGGTTAGATGTGAATTCTCTTAGGTTAAGATTAGATGATTTACCTTCTGTAGGTGCTTGTATATCTCCATTGGCTAAAAATGAAGTCTAGAGTGATTTATTTGGATCTCCATGTCTTTTTAGACATTTATTTTGGGTAAGAATCCCTTCTTTTTCCTTACAAAAACACGTTGAAATAAAAACATTTGCCAAAGTCTTGCTACAGCAGTAATCGTCTAAGAACATAAACAAAAACGGGTGTATCAGAAATATGACTTTTTTGTTGATGAGGTTAGAGTGTGGTATAATTCTGTGTCACGTACCAGCCAAGTTACTTTACATGTCTTTAAATGTCATTGATATTATGATTCATAATACAATACTCTGTGGTCTTCCAATTTCCCTTAAAAAACTGAATCATACATTTGCAGACGCTAAAGCAACGTTAATTAGCAAGGTTTGTGTTAACAGACATCTTGAGAGGATTAATGTGCAAAAATTAGATAACCAGTGCATGCCATTTAGACTTAAAGTGCTACTCCTGCTGTGTCGTGTGAACATTTTATGCTGAAAAACACCTGTATTCTCCAACATGCAGCAAAATAATGGGGGACTTCATAAGCTTTACTAATTCGATATATAAAGTGGCAGCTACAGGAAGCATGTATTTACTGCTCTCTGCATCCTGGAGAGGAATATTGTTTAAAAGAAACAGACAGAAATGGCCTGGGAATATTTTACTGGGTATCCAGTGAGCAAGCTGAGGGAAAATAAAATTTGGAATGCCCTCGGCATTGTCCTAGCCCCCGCACTCCAACCCCAGCCCTTGTTGGTTGCACCCATCACCACGGGGTGCACAACCCTTTTGACAGGGACACATCCCTGGCAGGGCCACCTCGGGTGGCAGTGACCACTATGCGTGCATTTGAGTCCCTGTCATTCCAAAGCCGCCTGATGCAGGAGGGGTCATGAACAGAGGTGACATCAGGCTCCCTGGTGCTCTCGTTGCCATCTCTGACCAAGATGTCACATCCTGCCTTGCAGCACCAGCGCTTCCAAATTCCCCAGCCATGTGAGCCATCTCAGACCAGAGCCCCACAAACGTGGATTTACAGGTTGTTTCCAGAGATGCTGGAGGTGAAGAACACAATCCATAGAACTCACAAAGGTCTCTAACCCTATCACTCTTTACTTATACTAGAAAACGTACAAAAGGTCATGAGCCTGTTGGAGCCACTCCAAAGAGGGCACGGAGATGCTGCCAGGGCTGGAGCCCCTCTGCTCTGGAGCCAGGCTGGCAGAGCTGGGGGTGTTCACCTGGACAAGACCTCAGAGCCCCTGCCAGCGCCTAAAGGGGCTCCAGGAGAGCTGCAGAGGGACTTTGGACATGGGATGGAAGGACAGGAAAAAGGATGTAGATTGCCCACTCCTGGAGGCATTTAAGCACATTCAAGATGGGGTTCTGTGCAGCCTGGTCTAGTGGAAGGTGTCCCCGTCCACAGCAGGGGGTGGAACTGCAGGGTCTTTAAGGTCCCTCCCAACCCAAACCATTCTGTGACTCCATCAATTTTAAATAAACAGAAAGCCCAAAAAGGGGAATGGATTGCACACACTGCTGGAACTAAGCTGTTTCCTCATTTCTGCATGGTTTGAATTTGGATCAAAATCTCTTTTTGGAACCAGGATCCTACTTACCTGCAGAAAGGTTTTATCTTGGTTCTACAACCATGCAGTGTATTACAGTGCACCCAACTCCATGACCAACACTGAAACTTTTACCACCATGCAAATAACACAACCTGGTAGAACACTATCATCGGGATTGGCAGTAATAGCCAATGGCTCTGTAGATTCTGACTTGGAAAACCACAGCTATTCATCATTTCAAATCCCATTTAAGAGGCTTTTGGGTCAAAATCTCTCTGCCCCCTCTCCAGCAGCAATAAGAATGTGTAAAGGCAAACATTGTCCTTTTTGTTTAAATGTAATGAAATGGTTTGCCCACCACACAAGGCACTAGATCCCAAATCCTTCCCTGCTGCCCAAGGCAAAACCCCAACAAAGTAGTTCAAAACATTCATATTATTACTGGCATCCTGCTTAATATGCTTTGGAGGGGTGTTTGCCATAGAGTAGCAGGGATGGCACAGTTCAACAGCTATTTCCTAAAATTTCTGTATAGAAAATTTATAAGGGCAAATGCTAGTTTGTTGAAATACAATTCCCCACCCACTTGCAAATCCCAGTGACCAAAGAAAAAAAAAACACCTTACTTTAAATTAATTTGAACTCTCTTGCTGATGTTCTATTTTTAGATATAGGATTTATGTTAGATGTTCTAACAAGCTTATATTCTTTAGTATTAGTCACATTATTCTTACTATTCATATTGAGTTCCTTTTGGAAGCCTCAATAATAAATTCCACTAGGCCACATGTTCTGCATACTCAGTCCAAAAAGATGGCTCTGCTCCAAGATAATTTGGGATAGAAATGTGGAACAAAAGAAAAGTTTGGTACAGACAAATGTGTGAAAACACAAGCACAATGCAAGGCAAACCTGGTCAGCTGAGCAGGTAGGAGCTCAACACCCCAGAGCCTGACTGCTACCAAATGTTACTGTTCACACCCCTGGGCTAATTTCATTCAGGTCACTTAATTCTAACAAAGCAATTAGTTTCACTGCCACCACAGCTCCATTTTCCCAGTGAGCCTGGAGAAGACCAGGAGAACGAGAGAAAATAGGAAGGAACTGATTAACAACAAATTTGACAAAGCTCTAGAACAGACTTTCCATGGAAATACCCAGGGAGAAGCCTGGTTGGTTCTTACATGCCAACAGAGATGGGTTTGTCTGTGCAATTATAAACTGGATTTATGGGTAGCAACCAGGAGGAGGACTTGATAGCCCAGGATTTGTTGTGTATATATAGGGGGTATATATATGTATGTATATATGTATGTATGTATGCATGTGTGTGTATATATATATATACACACACATGCATACATACATGGTTTAGACCTAAAGGAAAAAATGCATAGAGGTACGTTTCAGAACAACAAAATAATACAAAGAAAATAAAGGCTATTAAAAACAGAATGTATGCACACCAAAAAAATATTTTTACAGAGAACTGAGGCCACATATAACCACAAAGTACCAGTTAATTTTATCACAGGATCATCACAGAGGTTGGAAGAGATATTCAAGGCCATCTAGTCCCACCATCAACCAACCACCATAATCACCCCTAAAATCCAGATGCCTCTTGAACAGTTCCAGAGATGGTGACTCCACCACCTCCTTGGGTAACTTATCCTGATGCCTGACCACTCATGCAGTGAAAAATTTTTTTCTAGTATCTATCTGGTAGAACTTACAGCCATTTCCTCTCATCTTTTCACTTCAGACCTGGCAGCTGTGACAGACCCCTACCTCGCTCCACCCTCCTGTCAGGGAGCTGTAGAGAGCAAAAAGGTGCCCCCTGGGCCTCCTTTTCATCAGACTAAACACAGGTCCCTCAGCTGCTCCTCAAAGGACATGTTTTCTAGACCCTCCACCAGCAAGATGAAAAGTAATTGCACTTCTACTGCAGATATACAAATTAAACTCATATTTCCTGTCTCCAGGCCCTGGGAAGTGTTCAGGGCCAGGTTGGATGGGGCTTGGAGCAACCTGGTCTAGTGGAACGTGCTCCTGACCATGGCAGGAGGTGGAACAAAAATTGTCTTTAAGGTCCCTTCCAATCCAAACCATTCTGTGATTCTGCAATAGACACATTTCTGTTGAGTGCTTTGAAAGATTCCCAGTAAATACAAGCTACACCTACAGGTCTCGCAACATGTTTGGGAATATTCATCAGTTGAGATCCCCAGTGATAATCACTGGCCAAAATTTCCTTAACTTCTGAGAAGGCTATGGTGGCAGAGACCCTCACCCAGAACCCACCGAAGCCAAGAGAAAGTGTTCAAAATTCCTTCAGTGAGGTTTGCATGTAGCTCAGAAGGATTTGATTTCTAGGGCTGTTGATCTGCTGCCTTCCATGAGCACTAATTTTACTGACGTATCTTTCAATGTAGTTCAGCTATCTCTTGGATAATTTCAAATCTGCCAAGTCAGATGGATGTGCTGCAGGCCATGGTCCATAAAAATGAAAGGCCAGCTATTAATTGGCTTTGCCTTCAGCTTAGCGACTTTGGAAGAGTCCCTCTTGCAGCCACAACATTTAATTTATCGAGAGATATATTTGGATCTATTTATTTCAAGAACAAAATTGTCTGGTTTGCTGCCATTTATTTTATAAAAGAGATAATAAAAATGTAATGAGTATGGAGATTCAAAAGTGGAAATGACAAGAAGAAAGCAATAATCATTAAAATAAAAATATAAACAAGTCTATAAACCAAACCCTCAAGACATTTGCCATGTATAATGTAACTTTTATACCTCTTACTTCATAATGCATAACTTTACAAGAAAATTAATTTAATGCTTTTGCTAACCTTACTCAACCCCAATCAAGTAATAGGTAGCAAGGAAAACAATTATATGCACACACAGTAAGCTTTCATTTAGTTCAAGTGGTGGTTCAAGTATTTCAACAGCATAACAAAGACCTGAAACATATTTAACCAATGGCAATACAAAAATCCCTGAAACTCTGGTTTTCACAAGAGTCTGTTTGGATATTTAAACCCACTTTAACTTCTATGACAGGGCTTTCATGGAATACTTTTCTGTGCTGACCTCTATTGTCACGAAACGGCGACACGTATTGTAAAAAATCCACACTGTCACCAATGTTGGGGGAAACCTCGTTTAGGAGACACCTCGTTTAGGAGAAACCTCATTTGAGAGNCAAAATCCGATCCGTTTATTCATCAGGTTTACAGCCTTAAGTACATTTTTGCAGCACCTAGCAATATTACATGTCATAGAATCATTGGTTAGTAAAACTACTTGTCATTCTATTATTGGTTAGTTGTACAGTCACATCAACCTGTTCCCACCCTCTCGTGGTCCCTACGATCTAGTTTTTTCTACTCTTCTGACTACAATCCCTCTTTCATAGGCCTCGGTACTTTCCAAGCCACCAAGGACATCGTCCTTGACTACAATCCTTCTTTCATAGACCTCGGTACTTTCCAGACCATCAAGGACATCGTCCTTGCAGTTATCTTCAAAATTCTGCCTTCTGCTCGCACAATGCCCTGTCTGTGCTCTGCAGGGGCAAAATCTGCAGAGACACAGACTCTGGCATTCCATGGCCGCCTTGCTCCTTGAGCCATTTCTCCACACTCTATAAATTTCATCAGGTAGTTCAGCCCTGATACAGAAATAAGCTCTATACACAGCAGCAGTCCTGCATATGAGGGGCAGCGCTTATGGCCAAGTCATGCTGTTGGCAACGATGGAGAGGATCTCAGTCCCAGTCTGAGCAGGCAGGAGGAAAGGGCTGGCACTCATCAGCCCAGCCCTGGCAGGATCACCCGCAGCGGAGGGTTTAGCCATGGTATCTCACACCACAAGTCCAACCCCACCCTTGGAAGTGTTCAGTGTCAGGTTGGATGTGGCTTGGCGCAATCTGGTCTAGTGGAAAGTGTACCTGGTCATGGCAGGGGATGGAACCAGATGGTCTTCAGGGTCCCTTTCAGCCCAAACCATTCTGTGATCCTGTGATCAGTGTTGGGGTCCTCTTGGGATGGCAAATGGTCACCATCCATGTGACATCAGGCAGAAGACACCTCCCGTGGTGCTGGAAGGGGTTGTCAGAACAGAGGCAAAGAGCTGAAAAGCTCTTTAAACCTCCACATCCCTCCCTGAGGTCCCGCCCCAAGCTCCCAGCAGTGTGATTCCCATTTCACTGCAGAGGGAAAGGCTGAATCACAAAGGTATTGAAGTGGGTAGGTTAAAATTGGGGCATTTAGTCCTTACATGTACTCAGAGATAATTGGCTTAATTTTCCCTGTTGTGAGGCCTTCCTGCCTCCTGCTGCCTTCAAAAGACATCAGACTGCACACACACAGATTAGAAAATAGCACTGACTGTTAAAATGTTTGATTACAGATATTTCCATAATCACAAGCAAACATGTCAGACTTAAACGATCCTACTCTTAGGCTCCCCACCTGTAAAACACGAAACAAGGCACTTCATGCACTTTTCCAAAGCTAGCGCAAGGTTATTCCTGGAGCTGACTGAGGCCTTAGGCAATGAAAGAACCATACTCAGAAAGTCCAGGGATAGTAAATATATGCTGCATAAAATGTTTTAAGAGGCTTTCAGAAGCAAGAAGTGTTTCTCTGTACTAACAAATCCCTGAAGGTTTTGCCGCCCCTGAGTTCAGTGACACAGCAGAGATATCCATAGTCATTTAAAGATTGAAATTCTCTAAGCAGCTTTGTGTACAGCCAAAGGCAAGATCTACAAACCAGTCTTTATCACTATTTGTATCAATTACTTTTAAAAGTGATGAAAAGCCAAAAGCTTCAGTTCAGTAGGTGGCCTATTCCAGTGCCCGATCTGGAGAGGACAAGAGCGCAAGCTGTGTGTCCCCTGACTTCGGCAGGGCTTCAACAGGGACTTCCTGTCTTTGAGTCACAAATACTGGAGCTTTGGACAGATCTTAATCTTCAACCAGCCCCATGGGGACCAGAGAATTCAGGCACTCACATTTCTGCAGAAAAGCATGAACTTGATGCAGGTCTGATAACATAATGATGTCTCCTTCAGCCTCCCTCAGCCTCCCTCATTTTCAGCTCAGTCAGCAAGCAAGACATTCTTCTATGTTTGGCTGGAAAACCACACAAGAGATGTTTTTTTCTGATCAAGTCTGCTCCCAGGACAGGAGCAGCCAGGGGCCAGCTGCCAGCAGAGGTGGAGCAGCTCATTGTGTCTGGGACAGGAGTCAGGGAGAGGCAGCTGCCAGGCTGGGTGATATTTTGGCAGGCTGAATACAACCCACAGCTCACCCATCCTCTGCCTTGTGCATGTCCATTCTCCAGAGAGACAAAAGTCCCTTGCAAAGTCGCTCCCTGGATGAATGCGTCAGGGACAGACACCTCCCGTGTGAGTCAAGGAACAAGGCAGGAACAGCAGTGCCCAAGGTCCCCTCACACCACCCCGTGTATCCAGCTATGAACGACTGCTGAACTTCAAAACTAATTCCCCTTTCCAGATTCTCAGCTTCTTACACTTTTACAACTTAAAATACTTATCTCTCCCATTACCTCAACCAGCTTGTTGATATATCAGTTGAGGAACACGTTGGCAAATTGGATGCAAATGTTTCTTCTCCTTTCCCTACCACGTCCAAAACATACAGTTACGCCATCCTGAACTCACATAAACTCTCAAATGTGTTTATTTCAGAGCTGTAAAGCTGATTTGACTGTTTCAATTGATAAAAGGAAATAGAAACAAATCACTTTACAGCCTCCAAGTTGGCTTCTGCTGCCTGAACATCCTTTTTTGTGCCTCGGGCCTCAACAATTCTGCACTGAATGGGTCTGAGCACAAGTCATGTAGATGAGTTATTCCTAGCACATGTATTTTAGGGTTTTTTACACTCAGGTCTTTTTTTTTTTTTCTCATTTAAATTCCAAATATCTGCTTTTCTTTAATCATTCATATCCTTATTAAGGACCTTGCCAATGTCCATTTAAACCAAATGATACCTTCTTGAATGGGTCAGGCCAACCAGAAAGCTACAGCTTTTTCCTCTAGTAAAATCTGTAATGAGAACTGTGATAATAACTGACTTTTTTTTTTGTTTAATGCTTGAACTGAACAACTAAGAAAAAAATTAGTATAGAATGAGTCTTAAAACTGTTTCATTTTTCTCAAAGGAATGAAAACAAGCACGAAAACACAATAAATGTTTTATTGCAGTACTTTTCTCCTTTGAAAAATTATCACTGAATTTAGCTAAACTAGGCTTTAAAACATGCAGACTGTAACTCTTTTATTTTCCCTTTCTGCATTTGATCTTTTTTTATTTTCTTCTGAGAAAGTACTCTGCTAAATACAGCTGGATGTATTCTGGATGTCGAGTGACCTGAAACTGCATTTTTAGCAATAAAACACATCTTTCTCTCTAAAAATTATTCTTTTATATCCAAAGAGAGAAAGAGATCTGACATTTTCCTCTCTTATAGCACAAAACTAAGTGATACATTGCTCTTTAATTATTTTTTTCTCTCTTTTTTTTTTTTAAGATGCTCTAAAATATTGTCTGAAATCTTTCTGGTAGCTTCTGAAGTAGCTTGCACTTTATCATCCATAATGGCAAAGGACAGGCAGAGGAACCCACAGCTCCCTGCCTAGAAAGCAGAATTTACTGATGGTGGGGCATGGGAATCAGCCATGGGATTTGACTTGTGCTGTAGCCATGGAAAACAAAACCTGGCAGAGAGGTGACATATCTGATGTCAAGGGCAATATTATTTAAATTGTCTTTCTTCACTGACTGTGTCAACGCAACGTTTCAGCTCTTCCTGGAAACGCTGGAAATCCCAGAGCAGTCTTGTGGAGAGGAATTTTGGTCCATAGCAAGGACCCTGGGGTGCAGCCCGAGTCCAACCCCGCCTGGGGCGAAGTTCAGACAAAGGGATTCAAAGCAAGTAGGAGCAGCCCTTGGCTCTTCCTTTTGCATCAGGCGAGCTTCAGCCAAACGCCTGGCTTTCCAAATCAACTTTTCATGACCTCCAAACTAATCCCAACCTTTGCACTGGACTCAGTACAACTGGCAAATTTATATTGTAAGCCTCATTAAGCCTCCTTTGGTCTCATAAATCCTATATTACCCAAGAACTGTCTGTGGAGAAAGCACTCAAGGTCACACAAGTCTAAGAGTGTGGCATTTAAATAACACTAGTTAGATGTTTCCTCTGCATAACTGGAAGACTTCATTGAAACAAAATGTTGCATTTTAAGCATTACAATAGAACCCAGCGCTAAACCTAACCTTGGCTGCAGATAAGCCATATTCCTTGGGGTGAAAATTTACTGTGAGTAAAACAAGCTGATGCAAACTCTGTGTTTTCCTTCACCAGCATGCCAAAGTTCAGCAGTAAGGGTCTGCAATGCATCTTTCAAATGCTGTAAAAACAACTTGTACAAATAATACAGAGAATGAAAAAGGCATAAAGCACATCAAGAGGATGGAGCCTGACGTATTCAAACAAAGTGATATCAATATTCACCATCACATGACTTGCAAATTTGAAAATAACTGTATCTCTGTAGTCACAGGTTCATAGATCTATTCCTGATCTAAGGCCAGGAATACATACCAAGAAAAAAGTCAGAATAAGGCAGCCAAATCTACTGAGAACAGCACACAGCTCTTCTCTATGGGGTGAACAAAATTCAACCCTAACCATCATTCTGCAGTAACTCATTTCATATTCATAACCCCACCCAAACACTATCTTCTTACATGCTCCTACTGCTAAACAAAAATTAGGAATACAATATTTTTTTAAAAACCCAAACTGTACAAATCATGAACATGCTGGCCTGAACAAATGCTACAACTCTGATTTTACTTTTTTTAATTTGAAAAAATCTTCAGCTAATAAATTTAAATTTTATATTCCAAATATCTGCCTCCATATTCTTCCAAATCACTTCTGCACCTGCAACAGACTCCCAGCCTCAGGCAGTGCACTCTGGTCAGCCAAAAGGTGGTCCCCAAACTGGTTCACTCACCCAGCTGTGAGAGTGAACCCAGGAGCACTTCACTCAGAAACACCAACACCACATTTACACCTCTTTTCCACTTGAAGAACTACGTGTTAATTGTGGAAACTGGCTCTGACTTTGTCTCCACTTCCCCATTTCACAGATTCTAATCTAGTCCCTATATCCCACTCCCTCCTTTCCTCTCCTCTGGAAGAGCCAAATATTGATCTACCCCTGGATCTCCAAGCTTTTTTATCTGGTAGCTCAGACTGAACACATCTCCAAGCTTTGTCTGGGGAATTCACAGCACTCACACTTGCAAATGATGCACCAGAGGAGGTCTGGCAAAATGCTCTTTATTTTTTGCCTCCCTTCGCTTTCCTCACAAACATGGACATTTCACATAAAATAAAAGATTACACAGACTTTAGTCTCATTTATCTGATGGGTACTAACGCCATTCCCAACCTTAGCTATGGACTGGACATCCCCTGACCCCAGCTCCCAACACAGCCAAGAGAAACAGGTGAAAAATGCTCTCTGTGCAAAAAGAAAATTAATCAATACTCTGGGCTGTCCTATGCCAAATGTCACAAATCTTGACCCTGAGAGTGCTTCTAAACCCATAACTCAGTCAGTCTCCAGAAGATAGAAAACAGATTCTGGTCTGAGTTGAAGTCCTCAACCAAGAGCAGGTTTGGAAAGAGGAGACAGCACCACGTGCATCTGTGGGCAAGGCTGGACCTTAGACAGCACTTGACACAGCTCTAGTCAGCCTCGGCATGAGCCAGCAATGTCCCCACTGCCCTCACAGCCATGAGGGGCATATTTGTGTGTGTGATATTGGAGATATATAATATTACCTTTTTTGAAAAAAATATCAAAGCAAAATTGAACATTTTGAAATATGAATTTTTTTTTTAAATATAGCCATTTTATTTTTTTTCTTGCTAGAAGCTTCTGCAAAGGAGTGGGGGTGTTCTGCACACCCATTCAAAATCCTCCACAAAAGGAAGAGAAACCTTGCTCCATCCTGCAGTAAGCAAGTCCCCACTTGCAAACAGCACCAGAAATATTTTTTATGTACAACAACAAGAATCCAGAGCAGCTCCACTGAGATTGATGGATATGACCCTTCTCTTGCTTATATAATAAGTGATATTCTATTAACTGCAGAGGAATAAAACCTGACATGACAGCCAGATTCCACCACATAAGTTTTTATCTGCAGCCCTCACTCCTCTCCATCTCTCCCATCTTAGGTCTGATGAAGAGACCATTAACATTTGGGGAATCCCTTGCACTGCATTTCCAAATGACAAAAGGCCATTTCTCCAGTGCACAAATCCCAACCCCATGGCACAGGAGCAGCCAAACTGCCACAGGGGTGTGCCGGCAACACCCAAATTAGAGCATCCTCAAACAGCTTGATTTGGAAGGGACTTTAAATGTCTTTTAGTTCTTCCAACCCTCCCTGCCATGGACAGGGGCACCTTCCACTAGACCAGGTTGCTCCAAGCCCCATCCAACCTGCTCCTGAGTATCATGCAACAAGCCACACTTTCCCATTTTATTCCAGTAAGTCTGGAGTCGGCAGCTCAGGAAATTTGTCCTGTCGTTTACAATCTTTGAAGTGCAAACTTCAGGCTCACACAGAACAGAGAACAGAAGTGATGTCTGTGTTTTCAGGTGAGCAAAGCTGCAGACTTCAAAGGTTCCGCATTAGTCTGTGAAGCCTCTTAAAGATTGTCACCTGAGTTTATCAAAAGCTGGCAGAAAACGCATCCATACATCCAGATAAATGTATTCTTTGATCTGAGTGATAAAAACAACTGTTTTTCTTCATGTAAACTCCTTTTTTGTAAATGTTTATGAACTGTGGGAAATTATGTCTCTGCCAGAATTTAAAACAAAGTGATTCAAAGGGTTTGCCTTACACTTACCATTCATTATGCTCACAAACATTGCAGGAATCCCAACGGAGTTTTCAAGGAAGGTTCACGATATTGTAGTTACCAGGGAAACACATGATAAATTGTTGCTATCTAAAAAAGAAAATCCCCATTAACTTGCTATTAAAGAGCAAGCGATGTGAGCTATATGGAGAAATGCCTTTCCGGTTACCGTACTAAAATGCTGTGTGCTTTGTTCCAAGATTAACCAAATAATGGCCAAGCTCTGACATTTTAACTCACTGAACAGCACCCAGCATTTTACAGTCTGTGCTTTGCCATGCATTGCTAAAGACAGCCCAGTGTTCAGCTGGATCAGCCTAGGAACAGCAGACACCACGTGACTGTGCTTGCAGTTAAAATATTTACAGGCAAAGCTTTGCTAAGCTAGGCTAGGAAAAAAACAGCAGCATATTTCACACCAAAACGAAGGGGGTTTGCCAACTCCCAAAGGCTTGTACAGGATATCCAACCCCAGATGAACAACTTAGAGGTTTAGCAGCAAGGTAACTTTGCAGGGAATAGATGAGGTTTCTCAGCGTGTGATAATGTCAGTGGTTTGGTCTGGGAGCACAAGTGTTGGTGATCACCAACCACCTGGCCCTGCAGAGCAGTGAGGCAGTCATGGATGCTGCAACCCTGCCTTGCCCTCTGTGCTTCCTGGTGTGGGAAAACCACATGGCACCACCTAAGCAGCCACACAGAAAACCAGAAAAGTTTCCTTGTTCAAAGCCCTCTTTGAGCTCTTGCAGATTGGGTGGCCAGCTGGAGCAGGAATCATCACCTTAACCACCACCCCTCTGAAGGAGCTAATGTCCCTGCCATCTTTTGGTCAGTCCCCAACCTTTGAGACTGACCGCAAGAGCAGCTCCAACCTTACTGCAGCATGCACAGGCTGCCTAAAATCACCTTCAGCAGAAGCTAAATTAAATCTGCTTTCTTTCACACTAAACTATCCTAAGGCATATTTCCTTCCCTGTCCTCTCTTTCACACCCATCAGTTACAGTATCTCAGCCTGGCAGAAGGTGGCTTTCAACAAAGAGCAGTAATTTCTCTGGCAGCTCCAAACTGATTCACATTTGACTGCCCATGTCCATCACACTCAAGCCTTACCGAGTAAGACCCTGACTCACTACAGTGAGTTAAAAGGATTTGTTCTCATTTAAGAGGTCACCTCTGAATTGATGAGAGACATTCAGTAGCTGACTTACCCAAGTTTCCACTGTGAATTAATAAGAAAGCAGAGATACTGTCCAGTTTCTTGCTGTGTTGTTCCCACCTCGCTACTCTCTGGATTAAAGAAGGCATTAATTTCATTGGAGCTCGTGTTAGGATGTCTAAGATTTGTACCACAGTAGAGGATCTTTAGAAATATTTCTGGCAAGTAGAGGCAGTGTTATGGGATATAGGAGTTAATTTTTCCTTCCTGATGAGATGGAGCAATGACTGGTTCTGAAAATAAGACATGGTCAGCATGGAAGAGAAAGGCACAGGATCACATCAAAGTGACACTCAGGAAGATGCTGGCACACAGGGCAAGTGTGATCAGCAGGACAGGTCCTGAGCTAAAGGAGAAGGGATATGACAGGACAAGAGGACACAGCAATTCTTTACAGAAAGGGTTGTTAAACACTGGCATCTCCAGCCCATGTCCAAGGAATGACTGGACATGGCCCTCAGTGCTCTGGGCTGGGTGGCGAGGTGGGGATCGGACAAAGTTTGAACTCTATGATCTTGGAGGACTTTTCCTGCCTTTATGATTCTGACACAGCCTCGACATGAGGCTCTAGACCAAACTGAAAGAAAAGCAAGAGGTGGAGGTGGGTGACAGCAGAGAGAAACAGGGGAAAAGGTGGGAAAGGGAAGGCACAGCGAGCCCAGGAGCACCACTGGCAGAGCTTTTCCTTGACATGTCTGCCGGCCCATTGCTGCTCCAGATTAGACAGGATATTTCACAGCTTCCCTGCCCCTTCTCTTGTCAGAAAAGGCTGGTCCTGGTGATGGTCACATCTCTGAGGCCATAACACTCTAGGGAAGGGAGGGATACTGGGCTCTCTCTGAAGGCAGGCTACACATCCAACCTCCCTTTTTAGCTGTCAGGTCACCTGGCTGGTTTCTCATAATATCCAGAGGCACTACTTTAGTTGCATGTTTGACAACACACAGCTTCACACCACGGATTTAGCCCTAGCTGTAAATCAGTGTCAGCAGGATGCAAAATAATGGAACAAAAGTCTCATTTTAGTCTGTTGACCTGTTTTCTTTTTCCTGGCCTTATTTTTACTTTTACTGCTCTGCTTCTTAAATCTATTCCTAAAACAAGTAAAACTTTTTTGTTTCCATTTGCAAAGGATAAAAAAAAGAAGAAGGAGTGAGAGAGACACACAAAAAGCCAAAAAGAAACAGTGGAGAGGTATGTGTTATTGGACAAGTGTTTAATTTATGGAACTTGGCCGGCAGAACAAGAGTTTGAATTGTACTTCAATAAGTGGAGCTCTTAGAATAAATGTGGCTTGTAAAATTGTTTTACAATCTGCTTTGCCGAACAGCCAACACCTCATGGAGACCTTTGAAAAACATTCTGTTTAGAAGCTACGGTTTTTATATTTCATATTTTCTGTATTTGTTTTCCCCTCTGGTTTTATAACTGAAACCATATGCAGAAAAACAGGATTTTTGTGTCTTAAAATATCTACCTGACCTGATTACTTTTATTATTAAAAAACAGATAGCATTTTGAAAATTCTTCACATATGAGGCACTCAATTCAAACACGAAAATGTCCTTGTTTGATGTCCCAGTGAGCTACAGATTTCCTGAATAACCTTAGGACAGTCATTTAGCTGAGATTCATCCCCCCTCTCCCTGTGTACACGTGGTGCAGCTGTGTGCATCTGAGCTGTCTGTCTTTCCCATTATAGACAGAAAATGTGACAGAACTCAGGACATGATTCATCTGTGTAGGATGGGAGAGGATGAATCATGCTCTAGATGCATGTATTGACCAGCTCTTCACTGGAAGGCAAGGCAAGATGCTCAGGTACAGACATTCACACTGCACACATCTCAGTCCCTTTGTGTCACTAAAAGGATGAGGTAGACCCTTCTGGAAGGAAATCCATGCCATCCCAATGATGATGTCCAAAACACCTGAGTGATCTGCCTGGAGATGATACTGATCATTCCATGCCAGCCATGGAGAGGTGACATAACCTTAAGTTTAAATGGTTGTAGGGGGTCAAGAGGAATGGAACTAGAGTTAGATAATATATTAAAAATAAATTCTTCCCTGTGAGGATGGTGCGGCCCTGGCACAGGTTGCCCAGACAAGCTGTGGCTGCCCCTGGATTCCCTGGAAGTGTCCAAGGCCTGGAAGGTGTCCCTGCCCGTGGCAGGGGGTGGGATAGGATAGGCTTTAATGTCCTTTTCAACCCAAACTGATTTATGAGCCCATGAACAACACCACTCAGGACACCTGTGTTGAGGAAGCCAAAGCCTCCTCCTTCACAGCTGCACACACGTGTGTGTATGACTGTAGGTGTACATACAATCCAAATACAGCTAGTGCCAGCACAGCTTCTACCACAGACACCAGTAAAACCCATTAAATAAACCCTGTGCCTCCACTGGCAGAGCGGGAAACACTGCTGCAGCAGAGGGGGAAAGGAGAAGTAGTAAAGTTTTGCCTTGGAGCAAAGCAAAGTATTGCGTTACATAGAACAGAGGCTGGGAAAGGAAGGCAGAGAAAGACTCCAAGACCACACTGTAAAAGCCAATTATCTAAATAAGGATGTAAGAGTCATATTTAACCCCATTAAACCATCCTGATTGCTAATTGTTGTGTGGTAGTTGTGCCTGTACAGATATGACAAAACTGCTCTGGGACGTGGTTTCATTTAATGCCTGTGATAGGAAACAAGGTCACTTGAGTACTTTTTTTTCCTTTCAGAGGTTTTTTTGGTTGGTTGGTTGGTTGGTTGATTTTTTGTTCTTTTTTTCTTATTTTAAAAGACTGTGGCTAAGGGTTTCATATCTATTCTCAGAAACTGTGCTGCATTCATCCTCAGTGACTGCTCTGAAATGCCCTGCTTAATTCATTCGGTTTCAACATCACAGGTTGATCCCTGGTAGACCCTCACTTGGTAAAATCATTATGACTCAGCCAAGCATCCTGTCACCATCCCAGAGTTTTTCCTCTAGCTGTACATGGTATTTCTTCTCTATTCCTTTATGGCTTCTTATGAGAGAAATGTGCTTTTGCAAACTGTTTCTTTTCAAGGCCCTTGTGAGGCCACGTCCCTTGCAGTCAATGCATTTCTGATTACTGTGCTTTCAGCACAGAAGGGGAAAGATAAATTATCCAGGCTTGGCTTCAGGTACCTCAGCACAAGGCCAAGCTCCCAACACAAACAGCAGCACTGTAGAAAATTTGGCTCAAGTGTTACTTGTCACCCATCACGCTGGTCATGCACCATCTCACTGTTCTGACCAAAAAATTGGTAGTTTGTTGTTTTTTTGCATGAGGTCACCAGATCACTGCAGACTGTGTGATGGTGCTATGCTGGGAACATTTTTTTCAGCAGCACAAGCCAAAGAGAATCCCAGAGATTGATCTGGGAGGCTTAAAAAACACATATCTCTGTGCTGTCAGCAGCCTGTGCCTCAAAAGCAGGCTGCAGCAGCTGTCTGCTGGGGGATGAGCAGGCACAGGTAGGTCTGGAGGTGAGTCCTCACCACCTGGCACTACCCCGCAGTCTGGTAAATGTTCTTAACAAGCAGGACTGCTCATTACCGTACTGATGAATCGGTGTTTGCTAACAAAAGGCCTTTTCTCAAGGAATTCCTCATCAGCCCTAGGTGTGCCATAAGTGATTCAGGCTCTCATTAGCCTTAATTAGATAATTGTTTGAATGATTTCTCTATTATTCATGGAGCCTGCATCACTAAGCGCCAGCCCCATGGATAGACTGACAGGTGCTTGCTGTGAAGAAATGGTGTTTTTCCAGGGTGAAATGATCCTGCAGGGATCACTGTGCCCATCACAGCCCTCCAGGATCTTACCCAGCTGTCTTACCCTTGGGCTTTTCTTGTGTAAAGCCCCACGATTCACCACTACAGCAGTGCAGAGGCTCTCAGCACCCCCAAATATCTTTTTTTTTGCACTACTTCTTTCCCCCAAAACTTGGTAATTCTTCAGCTGTCTCTGCCAGCCCTGTCCTAGGTTGCCTTCCCATCTAGGGAGGGTGAGTGTGCTCTATTCAAGATGAGATTTAGTTCCTTTCCAGTCCACAAGAAGAAAGCAAACAGGAATCATAAAAAGGGGCTAGTTGTTGTTGTTTGTTTTTATCCTAGCCCCAGGACTTCAGTGCCTGACTTGATGTAGATTACAGGCCTGTTACAGATGGCTCAGTGATTTAAAAGCACTAGCCTGGGACTACAGATCCCACTTTCAAAAACTTCAAGGTTGAACTTGGCAAAATCTCTTAGGCTGGAACTTTTCTTGCCTGCAAACAGCCCACTAAAAGCTCAGCCAGGAGGCTCCCTCTGCAACCAGTGGAAAAAGAGAGGCAGAACACCCTGGTTTTTTTTCTTTTTCTCCACTCAGCTAGGTATGTTGGGAAAAAGAGATACCAATCACTCTCTGGAGGTACTGGTTTCTCTCTACAGAGACGGATTGACTGCAAAGGGGTCCAACATGATGGCATTGCTCTTAACCCCTGACAGTTAAATGATGTGAGCAAGGACAAGAATTTTAAAAGCACACAGGTCCCACATCTCAGTTTCACAGGGAATTGAGCTGCGCAGTCTTGTAAGTGCAGGGTTTAGGAGCTCTGAAGTCATGTTTCTGCTTTGTAAAACCCACATATAGTTTTTCCTGGTGGGATTTAAAATGAGCATAAGCTTTTCATATGCTGTGATGACTTAGGCACAACCCCTTGGCATTTATTCTCCCCGCTGGTAACAGCTGTACTGCACAGCTTGTGGAGGTTACTGTTCACAGCAAAGGGACCACTCACCTTCATCACTGATGCATCCCTAAGCCATCGAGACCAGAAGAGATGTTCCTGTCTCCTTCACCTGGATCCAGTGCAGCTGTCTGAGCCCACCTCACCCCTTGAAACCCTTTGGAAAAAACTTCAGGGACAACATAATCAAATAAACAAAACAGGGAAACTGGAATAGAAACACAGAATCATAGTTTAGATTGGAACAGCCCTCTGAGATCATCAAATCCAACAATAACCCAGCACTGCCAAGGCCACCCATGTCCCCAAGTGCCACATCCACACAGCTTTTTATTTCTTCTAGGGATGGTGATTCCACCACTGCCCTGGTCAGCCTGTTCCAGCATTCACCAGAGTTATCTCTGTTGCCAGATCAATTGCCAAATATGACTGTTAACCTCTGGAAGGAAAACAACCTCAGTGACAGCCAGGTGCTGGCCTGGCATTGCTCTGGAGTCTCTTTTCTGCTTGTGCTTTTGACTTCAGACCCTGTGTCCCTCCCAGAAATTATTGGGTGCATCCCTAGAGCAGCCAGGTTGAGCTGTCTATGGGAATAGCAAGAATCTTCTGCTGGCAGTTGTGGGCTGTGATGATCTGACTTCCACCTAAGCGTGCCCAGAACTACACCCAAGAAAATTATGCACCTCACGAAACCCCACTGCCTGGGATATATCCAGGCACAAATATCTGGTTTTCCAGTAGGACCTGATCTCTTCCTGCCTCAGAGGGATGCCAATTTCTGATATCTCACCACTGCAAATTCCCTCAGCCTAGAGGACATGTGGGAGGAGAAAGGGAACTCCAGTTCAGTGTTCCGTACACCAAGGTCTTCCTGGCTGGCCACAAGGAATAGCCAAAAATGACAGTCACCAAGGCTGCCTTAATCTGAAACCAGGACTGGACTCAGCTTCTGGCCAGAGCCAGACTGCAGATCAGAAAACAATGAGGGATACTAAAACTGCTCCCTCTCTCGTCTTTTGCTCCTTGCTTGTTCCTGCACTGAGAACAGCTTTGCAGAACCTTGAAACCTCTTTGTTTACAACCCTGTGAAACTCTCATGGGCAAGGGCTGGAGCCCCTCTGCTCTGGAGCCAGGCTGTCAGAGCTGGGGGTGCTCACCTGGACAAGAGAAGGCTCCAGGGAGAGCTCAGAGCCCCTGGCAGTGCCCAAAGGGGCTCCAGGAGAGCTGCAGAGGGACTGGGGACAAGGCATGGAGGGACAGGGCAAGGAGGAATGACTTTAAACTAAAACAGGGGAGGTTCAGGTTAGATAGAAGGAAGAAAGTGTTGGCTGTGAGACTGTGGTACAGGTTTCCCAGGGAAGCTGTGGCTGCCCCATCCCTGGAAATGCCCAATGCCAGGTTGGACAGGGCTTGGAGCAGCCTGGGACAGTGCAAGATGTCCCTGGAACGGGATGGGCTTTTAGGTTCCTTTCAACCCAAACCATTCTCTGATTATCTGATTCAAGGTTTGCAGGTGTGTCCTTCTTGCGCTATAACAGTTCTTTGTTTTAGACCGTTTGATACCTTCTATAATCCTCCCTTAGGCTCAAACAAACTGAGTGACGCTCAGGTTTAGTCTATACAGTGTCACACAACAGACTCTCTTGAGGGTGCGGCTCTCCCCAGGCTGGGGATGGTGAAGGTCATCCCCAACTGTCGCTGCCGTGGGGACGAGCTGCCGGCAGAGAGAGCCAGAGCACTGGGGAACAGGCGCCGCGCACAGCCGGGCTGCGCTCAGCAGTGAGCTGCCAGGGGCACAGGGAAAGCAGCTTTTGGTGCTCAAGGACCTTCTCAGGGCATTCAGAGCCACAGGTATTTTTGCCACCTGCCTGTCAGTGCTCCTCTCTGCAAAGCAGCCTTTCCTGCAGCCAAGCATCCCTTCCTGCCGCTGCTGCAGGTTCCAGTGTTGACAGCTGAGCTGTCTGAGCTACCCAAAAACAGGCTCCCACCAGAAGATGGTGCCCCTATTCCACAAAACAGGGGGAAAGCCCTTCACAGCACAGTCCACTTTGGGGCAACACCTAGAAGAATCCCTGACACACTTTATCAAATTCACCAGAGCAAAACCCACGGCTGATGCCAGGCTCCCTCAGACATCAGGGATGCAATTTTGAGGGTGTGACCTGCAGTGTAGGTTGCACGAGGCTGCAGCACAGTGTTTTTTCTCTTTAGGGTTTGTATCATAATAGCCTCTTCACTGAGCAAAGCCCTGCAACTATAATTGGAGGATTAATAAACCCCTACTCCTGTTGAATATTCACCTGCTAACTAAAGAGCACACAGCCCTGAGCCAATGTGCTTATCTTTGTCCCAAGCCATAGGAGGATGCTGATTTCTGTGCAATGCTTTGATGCTGCTTCAGGTTGCTCTTGATGGTCTTTCAAAGCAGATGTGGAATGAGGAGCATCATTAATTTCCAGTGATACACAAGGGCATCAACTCCAAATATCAAAAAGGACACACATTTCAGCCTCTCCTCTTGTATTTTCTTGTCCCCTACTCTCTGCTGCTGTCCTGGCAATTTGCATTGCTTCCTCCAGCTCACTGCAGGACAAACAGCAGGGTCCCTTCTCAACACCTGCCACAGTAGCTACACTCAGCCAAGCATGGTCAAAACACATGTACTGCTCAGTTTCTTGGCAGATGTCATGTCCCCTGTCCAACCAGCAGCTTGCCACAGGCTGCATCAAGAGCTGGGGTGAGGGTGGGATGCTGCAGGGCACCCATGCCATGTTCCCCCTGCATGTCTGTGCCGCAGCCCATGACAGCAGCAGGACACTGCCTGGTCCCCATCCCCGAGAGGAGACACCACTGCAGCACACACCACCCCCAGCTGTGGATCTGGCAGATCCCTTCTCTATAAACACCCCATCTTTGATAAAAGACTTCATCACAGGGTTCTGGTGGTTGTCAGGGCCCAGCCCAAAATGTTTTTCAAAAACATTGTCTCTGTGATTTACAGTTGCCCTTTACCATCACCCAACAGAGGATGGACCTCGGCGAGATCGTTGTGACTGAACGTCCCAGTGAGAGGGAGTTGTACGAGAAGCAGATGCCAAGGGCCCAGGACCTGCTGTGGAGAGGTGGAAGCTGGATCCACCATGGTTTTGGATATCTCACGGGAGAAATGAAAGAATATGGAGAGTGGATGAAAAGTAAGCAGAGAGATGTGTTTGGGGCTCTCTCGTTGGGGATATCTATATTGCCAACAGTACTTCCAGTGAAGTATTCCATGCCCTGAGCCAGAGCAGAAGCAGCGTGGTCCAAGCTCATTGCAAACTTTTGGCCTTTTAATTATCTCACTCTTAGGAAGAAAAATCTCACTGTACCCTCTGGCCACCACCACGGCCACATGCAAAATTCAACACAGTTTTAAAATATCTTTCACACATAATCAGTCAGATGCCATTAGCATCACATCTCATGCAGCAGTGCCCAGAATCTCACATCAGGGCTGGGGGTTAAGTCTCATTTGTAGCTGGCTTGGATCAGCCACTGTCTCTCATCCACCTGTGGACTTGACTTTTGATAGGGGTGGAGGCTCTTGAGCCCCCAGCCTTGGGGGAGCAGTGAGCACTGTGGGTGTTACAGTGCCATAAAACAGAAGCCGAGACTGATCTCAAAGGTTCCCTGTCCAGACAGGAGCAATGCATGAGCAGATGGCCCAAGTAACCCAGAATTACCGGGAACGACGGTTTGAGAGGCTGTGTAGGACTGTGGGTCCTCTGTCAAGGCTATGGCTGTTAACAGTACAGCTCCAGCAATGGGAGAGAAATAGGGTACAGACATTTAGAGCCAGGCCAGTGTGATCCCCAGACACAGGAGAATATCTCCTCCTGCTTTCTCTTTACTCCAGTAGTCCATGCTTTGTAGACAGCTTTTCTTACTCAATGTTCTGGAAAGCTTTGGCCACTGTCCTCTGGTTCTATTTGAATTGTTACAGTTAATGCTTGAGTCTGAAGCAAAGTGAATTCCTGATACCTGTTGCATAGCTCAACACCAAATATTAGCTAAAATTCAGATAAGCCAGGTCATTTTTCTCTAAGGAACGCATTCCTCCTCCTCCTCAATCCCCGTCCCCAACTCTGTCTGGAAGAAGTTCTTAGAGATAAGTCACTGACCGTATTCAAAAAGCAGTCTGTCACTTAATGCTGCACCTAATTAACAAACTAAGTTAACATCATTAATTTCAAATATTGAAAAAGATAAAAGCTGTATATATGCATTGCATGAACATCTTGGACATTCAAGCAGTTTCTCTGTTATTCATTCTCCTTCCATCATCCTTTAATAACACACAGCAGTTCAGAAATGGTTGCAGTTTTCCCAGAAGAGAGACAGAAGAAAAATTCAAGTCAATTTGCAGTAGAGGAACCAGCAGCAAAAAGTTATTGCATTGCCCTCATCCCACCTTCCCCCCACACTCATCTGAGGTACCTGTGCTTGGTGCATCTTTGCTCTGCCCAGGTTCAATAAACTCCTCTAAAGAGCAATAATTCTTTGTCCTCTGGAAATGTCTCTTTGCCCTGAGTACAGTCCAAGCTATAATTATGGTTTTCTAATTTAGGTTATTTAGCTCTCAAAGTACTTTTTAGACACCTTTGACCCCATCTCCTAAGTACAGCACACCTCCATGTTCAGGATTGCTGATTTACTTCCTAAAACAGCAAAATTGCTTCCTTTTCATATTTCCCTATATATGTACAAAGTAGTTTCAGAGCCCCTCTCTGCATTTGAGTTATTCACCAAAGAATCTGTCTCCTTGCTAAATTTATAGTAGAATCTAAAGTTATCTACCATGCAAGTAATCTTTTGACTCTTCTTTGACCACCATAAATAAATCATTTATTTGTCTGACCCTCCATGAATTTTATAGCAGTGCCCAGTCCGTCCCTATTGGTTCTCCAGTGCGAGATGCAAAATATGCAGAGACAACAATAAATCAGAGACTGGCTTTACAGAACTCTTAACACATCACCTCTGTTCTATGCCCAGAAAGGGGCTGCAGAGATGAGTGTGTTTTGCTAAAATGATGCCTTTTTGACAGTGTTTTCCCTTGATCTCCTCCAGACAAGCCCTTAATGGTTCAGCTGGTGGACTGGATCCTGCGAGGGACCTCTCAGGTGATGTTTGTCAACAACCCTCTCAGCGGGCTGATCATTTTAGTGGGGCTTTTCATCCAGAGCCCCTGGTGGATGCTCACAGGCTGCACTGGAACCACTGTGTCCACGTTAACTGCACTGGCCCTCAGTCAGGACAGGTAAGTGGCACCTCGTGCCCTCGTCCACTTAATAAAAATTGATGGTTGTGACATTATCTGGAGCCCACTGATTATCTGGAGCCCACTGACTGTCTGGAGCCCACTAATAAAAATTGATGGTTGTGATATTATCTGGAGCCCACTGACGGGTCACTGCCCCTCGTTAGACACCAAAGACTCAGGTGAAGACAGAGATCTGTGGCGCAAGAAGAGCTGGCCTGTCCCCATGGCTGTCTGTCTTCATGAAAACAGACAGTTCTCTCTCTCTGATTGTCATTGTCACAACCATGCAGGTCCTTCAAGTCACAAGGACCCTCTTAGATCATCATCATCCAGCACTCCTCAAACTTTCTCCTTCCACACACTGGTGCAAGGCAGTACATCAGTAACCTCTCCACTTTTTCACCCCTTCACCAGGGGCAGGACGCTCATAAATTGCAATTCAGTGGGTCCCCATGAAAGGCCACCTTTGGCACAGCTTTCTCCCTTGCAATTGTTCCCGTCACAGGTCATCTATCGCAGCCGGGCTGCATGGATACAACGGGATCCTGGTGGGGCTGCTCATGGCTGTCTACTCCGACAAAGGGGATTACTACTGGTGGCTTCTCCCACCTGTGGCAGTGATATCAATGGCCTGGTGAGTGCCACTGCTCCTCCTAGGGACAATTCTCAAAGGATGGGTGTGGCTACAAACAGCTTGGACACATTGGAGAGGAGGTCATTATGACCAGTGTCACAATGCTCCTTCCTCATCCAAGCACTGAACCAACCCTGTTCTCATCCTGGGGCAGAAATCAATATTCCCCTTCTCAGATATGCAACCAGTCATGAGCAAAATTAATCCCTCCTAGTAGCTCTGAAGGACAGACTATGTCCTTCCAGGATTAAATTCTGCCATTTTAAAATATGGATCTGAACAGCGCTGCAGAATCTATTTAACAGCCTTAACTGAAATTAATGTAATAGTCACATTTTAATCACTATAAGCAGTAAGATGCAAGTCATTATTGGATTTTCACTACTTTTAAGATCAGATTTGTTTTATATTTCATTTCTTTAGGCTTTCTCAGCATAGGTCATTTTATAACAATCTCTCAAAACCCAGGACGTGTTGCAAGTATGTTTAGTTTGTCTTATCTGCCAGAATTCCTTGAGGCTTTTTGTTCAAAATTTTCTTCATTCTTTAGTTCACAAGACTTTAGGGTAGAGCTGAAGGATTTTAAAATCAGACACTTCAGTGATTTTTTAACTGATACTTTGAATTTCAGCTTTAGAAGTCAGCATTTATTTAACTGTTTCCTTTTTTCCTGACAAGATGTATAAGTGACAGAAGCTTTGTATTTCAGCACAGAAATTAGGACATGATTTTCACTGAAGTACTGTTTTTTTATTTTTTTTTCGTACATCTGCAAGCGAGAAAATCTGTAAACTCTTTTAGGAACCAAACTTGTCAAAAAAAGAATAGGCTTCATCTGAGATTACACAGGGAGAACAAAGCATTTTTCCCACTGATAGTATCTATACAGCAGGACACAAGATGTTTTTAAAATGTCAAATAATTTTGGTGGGGTCGTTTTTTAATTATAACCAGCTTAATGACCTTCTAGGGCTCAAATGTAGATCCTTGAAAAATTAAAGCTTTTTAATTGATTTTTTTTCTTAAACTGTAATGTTCACTGCTACTTGGAGTTGACTGTAAGAACTATTCAGCCCACCTGCAGCAGAAGAGCTCAGCTGGAAAGAGAACATGGGCCATTTCCACCGAGGACTGGCCATTTTCTTTCTCCCTCAAGCTTTCTGGGCCCCATAAAAACCAGATATTACCTTGCCAATATGCTGCCATAAAGCCTTCCAAGTAAGACACACACTTCAAGTGGAAATGAGGCAGTGTGGAAATGTCCCAAGGAAAGCAGATGAGGAAAGGTTTATACCCCAGGTTCTACAGACCAGAGCTTTGGGAAAGGCCCTGGTATTTTGAGGTTTGCATGTTTTTTGCGTTCTGTCTCTAATAGGTTGAGGGTCACCCCAAGTATTCGGCATGCTAAAAATATTCAATCAAGGTTTTTAAAACCAAGTCTCAGTTGTCAGAAAATGCCATATGGTTTTGGATGGTACCTGGACAGCACACAATGGCATCAGTCTCATTGTTCAGCCACATGAACATCAGTCAAGGTCTGGGTGAAGTCTGGCACCAACACCTTTCACAGCTCAGTTACAGTGGTGGCTTCATCTTACACTCTGCTGGGCCTTGGATGTCCTTAGGACTTCTCATTCCCCAAAAACAGTGCCTAACGTGGTGAATATTTCCATCTTTCTTAACAGAAGATTTTCTATCCCCTTTGATCACCTCTTCTTTATTTCTCTTCCAGAACCATGTCCTGATACCCTTCAAATAGTTTAAATAAAACAAACAAAAAAAGGCAAATTGGGTAATTTCCATCTCACTCTTGCCTCCTCAAGACAGCAGCTTTTTTAGACCATCCAAAGTTCTCCACAGTTCTTTATATGACATTCCCAAAATTTCTGTTTCTTGTTCAAATTTTCAACAGAATAGGAAGTCAGATTGCCTGTCTCTGTGCATGCCTAAATGTTGTATTGGATGCATGCATGGAAGTGAGAGTATTTTTTTCAGAAAGTTTAACAACTTTCTACAACTCTTTGTTTGATGCAGATTAAGATATTAAGGTACTCACCACCTGGTGTTTCTACAAGGAATTGTATTGGGTCTTATTTGCCAAAATTACTGTTTTATGACCAAAGCGACAGGCTGTCTCATCAATATAAATTAATATGAACAAGTTATATTTGTATTTCTTCTCAGCCCAGTGCTGTTCAGTGCTTTGGGATCCATCTTGAGTAAATGGGACCTTCCTGTCCTCACTCTGCCCTTCAACATCGCGGTGACGCTGTACCTAGCAGCCACAGGACACTACAACCCCTTCTTCCCCACAACCCTCATCAAGCCTGTGGCTGCAGTGCCCAACATCACCTGGTCTGCTATCGACGTGCCACTGGTAACTCCACACCCATGGGGTTATGGGATTTCACTGAACAGGGGAGCAGGAAGTGTCTCTGGGTGACATTTTCATGTGGGTCAGAAGGAGCCAGGAGCGATTCACAGAAACCCTGGTTCAGTGCAAAGAGCAGTGGCACAAAACCCCCAGGGAGAGTCTTAGCTGATCCAGCAGAAAGGCTGGTGGAGCCTGAGGGAACAGAGATCCTGAGCCTCTAGTTCCTCTTAAACTTGGGCTGTCCCAAAACAAACCTTGAGTACACATCCCACACACATCTGGATATGCCCTCCTGCTGTCTGGATGTGCCTTAAAAAGCATCAGCAACACAGTCACTGGCAATATGATAATTCAGCAGAAATATCAGGATTTCAAAGTGACAGAAACTCATTTATATCCAGCCCACTCAGGTCTAGCTCTAGCTCTGGAAGGTCACCTTCCCAAAGGAGCACAAGGGCAATTGATCCAGAGGGTTTTGGTCAATGGCTCGGAGTCCCAGTGGACATCAGGGACAGGTGCTGTCCCTCAGAGGTCCATGTGGGCACTGGTGTTGTTGAATATCTTCATTACTGACACAGAGGGGTCAAGGGCACCCTCAGCAAATTTGCAGATATCACCAAGCTCAGAGGTGCAGCTGACACACCTGGAGGATGGGATGGCATCCAGAGGGACCTGGACAGGCTGGAGAAGTGGCCCATGGGAATCTCATGAGGTTTAACAAGGCCAAGTGCAGGAGCTGCACCTGGGTCGGGGCAACCCCTGAGGTCAATCCAGGCTGGGATGAGCAGATGGAGCAGCCCTGGGAGAAGGGAGAAGGTGCTGTGGCTGAGAGCTGGACCTGCCCCGGCCCTGAACCCTCTGTGCCCTGGGCTGAGCCCCCAGTGTGGGCAGCAGGGGAAGGGGGGGATTCTGCCCCTCTGCCCCTCAGGTGAGACCCCACCTGCAGAGCTGCCCCAGCCCTGGGGAACAACAGCACAAGGACCTGGAGCTGCTGGAGCCTCTCCAGAGGAGGTACCAAGATGATCAGAGGGATGAAGCACATCTTGTAAAAGGAAAGGCTGAGAGAACTGGGTTTGCTCAGCTTGGAAAAAGAGAAGGCTTTGGGGTGACCTAAGGCCTTCCAATACTGGGAGAGATCCTACAAGAAAGATGGAGGGAGGGTATTTACAAGAGCCTGGAGGGACATTTGAAGCCATTTCTCCCAAGGAGAAATGGCTTAAAATTGAAAGAGAGAATATTTAGATCAGATACTATGAAAAAGTCCTGTCTAAGAGGGTGGGGAGGCCCTGGCACAGGGTGCCCATAGAAGCTGTGGCTGCCCCTGAATCCCTGGAATCTTCCAGACCAGGCTGAATGGGGCTTGAAGCCACCTGGGATACTGGAAGGCGTCCCTGCCCATGGCAGAGGGGGTTGGAATGGGATGATCTCTAGGGTACCTTCGAACTCAAACCATTCCACAATTCTGTGAGGTGCTCACAGTCCAGCTCAGAGCCAGGGCTCCTCCCTTGCCTTTTCAGCCAAAGCTCAGACAAAATATCTGCTGTGTCCCTCAGGGCACAGACACGCAATAACATGCCCTTTTCTGCCTTCTGCTGCAGCTCTTACAATCCATCCCAGTTGGTGTTGGTCAGGTGTATGGTTGTGGAAACCCCTGGACTGGCGGCATTTTCCTTGTGGCTCTGCTTATCTCCTCCCCACTGATCTGTTTACATGCTGCCATTGGATCAACCGTGGGAATGTTTGCAGGTAAGAAATTCTTACCATACCATTTCTGCAGCCAGGGCGTCTTCATCCAAGCCAGATTCTGCCCGGACTTCGCAGTTGTGTTGGCTTGGCAGTGGTTGGGACAACACTCTCATTTTTCAAGCAGTTTCTAAATTTGAAAGCTCTTGCTAAAGGTCACACAACACAGTGAAGGCAAGAACAGAAGCAGGTTTTCTTTAAACTTTACATTTGTTATTAGATTTATAACTCAAGCGGGTGCTTTGTTCCATCTTACTTAACCCTCTAGTCCCTGGATGTGATGAGTTCCATGGAGATCATAAGGAAACCTAGAGAAAGAGTTCCAAAACTGATCTCTTGCCACCACTATTGTTTTAAATTACCACCACAAACAAAGGTTTGCCTCAGAACTAATCAGCCAAGGAATAGAAACAGACTTTTCTGGGATGCAGTTTTCTCAATCCTGCTGTGGATTTGTAAAAACAGCCAAATGAATGCTACTAAAAATGTCCTGTCTCTCCCCTAAACAGAGAGAAACAATATTAAGAGATATGAACCTGACCCTAGAGGTTAGACAACATTAATACCACTTAGGTGACCAATTGTAATAAAAACCAATTATGGAATAAGTATAGTCTGATTCAGCAACATTGGAAAAGACAGTGATCCAACAAGAAGTTCTCTGTGCTCTGAAGCACTTTGTACAAGGTGTGGCCTGCCTTGTATTCATGTTTTTAAACAAAACTGTCCACAATTTGTACAGCTAAGAGCATATGGCCGGTCTTGTACAGCTTTGACATTTAATCTAGAAGGGAAAGGTCAGGGAAAAGTTTCTGGGGATAAGCATGGTGGTAAAACAGAGACAGATGAGGCCAATACAGCAGGAAATGCATTAATATTACAAGTGTCAGGAAGGTGGCCTGTGCACTACATATTGTGCTCTCCCTTTCACTGCTGCTCCTGAAGCCCATGAGAAATCCTGCAGAAATTTCTGAGAGGTCAGATTTGGAGCAGACCCTCAGCTCCCATCCAGTGGAGAATTTCCACTGCGCAGATGAAGTGACCACCTCTAGTAACTAGACCATATCTTACAAAGGTCACTCGGAAGAGATGGAAAACTCTGCCTACTCCCACGAAAGACATGCAGTTGTGCCTCTGATGTCCAAAATAATGGAATGTGTGAGGTTTAAACTGTATGCGAGCACAGCTTTCTGCAAGGAGGACACCCAGGTGAGAAGGTTCTCTCACACACTGGCTGGATCCTCCACCTGTGTGTGTGGAGACAACATGCTCAGCAAAAACATAGAAGGTTTTGTCTGAACAACACCTTTGAGACTGGGCTAAATTCCATTGTAGGGACATTATCACAGCTCCAAAACAATGAGCCTCCTTTGACACCCTCCTTTTTCTGCATGTGTCTGTGTGAGCACAGATAAATCCATCTGGGTGTTACAGGGAAGAGATGACAGATCCCTCCTGCAGGCACTTCTCACAGCTGACCCCCAGCCTTGCCCTCTGTCTTGCAGCTCTGAGCATCGCATCCCCGTTTGACAGCATCTACCTTGGTTTACACAACTACAACTGTGCCCTGGCCTGCATCGCCGTTGGGGGCATGTTCTATGCCCTGACCTGGCAGACCCATCTGCTGGCACTTGCCTGTGGTGAGTGCCTTTTACACAAAGGGGAGGCAAAAAATTTGTGCAGCCAGGCAGCCTATGAGGAGTGCAGGTTTAGAGTCAGCCACCACTCTGTCTGTCTCAAAAGGAGGTACTGGGCAAGAGCTGTTTGTCTGGTGGCATCAGCGTTGGGCTTGAATGTGCAAGTGAGTACAGAGACAAGTGTTAGACCCTGATAATGAGGAAACATCTAGAAAGGGTGGATGAAATGTTTGTGGAAGGAGCACAGGCTTTTCTACAAGCATGATTTATAAATTAGCAACTCAACAAATCCACAGAAGCAGCCTTTTCATAATTATATGTATCACTAGAGGAAGTGTGTCATAAGAAAGGAGCAGTTGCACCAGGTCAGTTTAAAATCCATCTGCCCAAAGACCCCACCTCCAACAGCAGCTAAAACCAGGCACTGTGGGAGGAGTTTAAGAAATTTCCCATTTAAGACATTCCCGTGAAGGTTTACCCAGACTTCAGTCATTTTTATCTCAGTAGTTTTCTGTCCTGAGGACAGTTTCTGGATGTCTCAGTAGCTTTTCCTTCCTTGACTTAGTCCTTGGGTGCCTGACCTTGCCTCCTGGTTCTGCCATCCCTGGCGTCCTGAGGCACAGGGTGCCCCTGCCAACTGGCTGTGGTGTGAAGCCACAGGACACAAAACTTCAGAAGTCCAGCACTGCTGGAGAATTTTTGCAATTCCCACTGCATATGCGTCAGGTCGTGCCAAATGAAAAGAAATTAAAGATGAAAGAAACGCCACCATAACTTGCTCTTGGCAAAACCATGTTCTCCATTCACCATCCATCTCCACAGAGCAGATAGGGTGAAATGTCGTCATGGAATCATTTGGGTTGGAAAATACCTCTAAAATCATTGAGTCCAACCATGCCCCCAGCCTGTGAAGGCCCCACTGACCCATGTCCCCAGGTGCCACATCCGCACAGTTTCCAAACCCCTTTAGGGATGGGAACTCAACCACTGTCCTGGGCAGGTCCAGCCAAGGCTGGACAACCCTTTCCTTGAAGAAATTTTTCCCTGATATCCAACCTAAACCTCTCCTGGTGCAACCTGAGGGCATTTTCTCTTGGGACATTTCAACTAATTGTTGAATTCTAGCAGTGATCCTCACACCAGGTAGCTGGGAGGGTATTTTGCTGTGAATTTGGACAATGTTGCTGTTTTTTATATTTTCTGTGGAGAATTGAACAATATTTTCCTTATCCTGAGTTCTCTTTGGTCTTCCCTTCTCAGCATTATTTTGTGCCTACTCTGGAGCAGCTCTTGCTAATGCCCTCTCTGTGGTGAGTGTGGGGTTTTGTGTTTTACTTGGGTTTTTTAATTTATTTGTTTTAACTGTACTTTGATTTTTTCCAATATAATATTAAGGAAATACCTCAAAATTCTCCATGTCATCTTTGACAGCACTGAAATGAGAATACTGCAGCCAGCTGGCAGGTCTGGTACAAACTCTGTGTCAGTTGAATTGTGCCCCTGAAGACTTTGTATCTGATAATAAGATTTCAAAGACCCTTGGAGTACGTTATCCACAACAGGGCTGTGCATGTATATGTGAGTTACGGCAACAGCATATGGTTTGAGATTAAATACATAGTTGAACATTATCTTTTAGCAATTCCAAATGATCTACATTTTCATTTTCTTCTTTCAAAGTCTTTCTTCAACCCTGCCCACAGATATTATTAAAGTTTGAACTGGATATGAGTACTAAAATGAGGGGGAGAGTGTTCTCTTAAGTACAAAGTTATTGCATTTGGACAAATCAAGAAAGGAGTGAAGACAGAAATGCCAGGCTATGTTTCTTCTTTGAGATCTGAAAGATTAAAGCAAAACCATATTTTAATTAAATTGATTTACTAACTTAAAAGAAAAAAACATTAGAACTAGCAGCTTCATGCACTAAATATTTTCGTCTGAGTGCACCCCTGTGTCTGTTCTGTGCCCTGCCAGCTCGGGCTGCCCGTCTGCACCTGGCCCTTCTGCCTCTCTGCGCTCCTCTTCCTGCTGATAACTTCTGAAAACCCAGCCATCTACAAAATGCCCCTCTGCAAGGTCACCCATCCAGAAGCCAACCGGATCTACTACCTGAGGATGAAGAGAACAGCCTCAGAGAGCAGGAGGGGAGAGCAGAAGCGAAAGGAGCAGAAACCCTCTGACAGCTCAAAAATAAACACCAGGGGCACCCCCCTGTGCACCCCCAAGAGCCGCCATGGCCACTGATTTCAGGTGCACGTAGCTGTGCATTTTGGGAGCAGCTTTTCAAATGTCACCCAGGCGCAGCACAGCCACAAACACCACTTTTGCCAGCAGTCTGCAGGCTGGGGATTCATCATTCCACACTGGAGAAATCACGGTTTTCCCTTGAGCCAAGCTTTCCAAAAAGCACTCAGGTAACCTAATAACAGCTGCCTTATCAATCCACTAGCTGTTAACTTGAAAGTCACCTCTTATCAATAATAATTATAAGAATAGGCAGAAAAACATTAAAGCTGACAAGAGGCTGCATTTAATTTCAGAGGTGTAATTTAACAAAATAAATAGGCTGAGAAGGCATTGGTGTCTAATAATAATAAATAATGCAAGAACTAAGTCAAGAGCTGCACTTCAAATTAAGAACGTGTATATTTGAAAGTGAAATAAATAGACTGTTCCCTTCCTTTCTTGTGTGCCATCAATGTCTAACCCTTTTAATACCTCTTAACAGCTACAACACACACAGGTAAATATTCTTACAGAGCACATCCTGTAGCACTTTTGGTGCCATCTCCTGTCTCCTCATTAAGTGCCAAGGCAATGAATATATATGCTTTAATCAGACTAGAAGAGTGACTAGCTAGCAATGATCAAACATTCTTCTTTTCCTTGAATAATTTTCTGTCTTACAAATAGAAGGTCTCTCTCTCTTCTGCTGATTGCAGGATAGCAAGTCTGAATCCCTACACATATCCAGTGGGAAATAGGAAAACTTCATGTAAAGAGTGGGATAAACATTTACTGCTGGTGGCAGTTCCTTTTCTCCTTTTCCTAGAGGAGCAGATCCTTTCCATTAAGCCATGAGAAATTAACAAGTCAAAGGTTCCCATTGCCACTTCATGCCTCCTCCAAGTCCTTACAACAGGGAAGGGCCAGCAGCCCTAAAGAGGATTTTCTTAGGAGCCTTTTCCAAAACCTCTGTGAAGGAAGCCTGACAGAAAGGCTTCCTCATTCTAAAGTTGTTTCACGTGGTCAGTTTAAAATCACAGACCCAGAGGATGGGAATATTTAAAATCTAAAGGGACTATGCAACCACAAACATTCAGATCAGGTCCTGTCCTCTCTGCCTTGTGATGTAGGACTGTTTTGCAGATCCATGTGAGCATTTTTGAGCAGGTGGGATCCCAGCTCCAAGCCCCACTTTTTTAAAAGGGGACGCTGGAAGTTGCTCATGGAACTATTTTTGCCTTCATCACCAAAAAAAATGCAGCACCAGCATCTGCCAGCCCCTCTAAATGTGGCCTAGAAGCAGCATCCAAGATTTAGTTCATCCAGGGAGATGAAAACACAGTGTCGTTTATGTTCAGGTCTTTTTTTAAACCTCACCTAAAAAGGCGAGGCCGTTCCAGGGACTCTGGTAAAATTTAGGTCCTACTTCCTCCCCTCTCTACCAAGACACCCTTTGAGCCAGGATGCCAGCAAACAACACTAACAGCAAAAATCTCCCGTGATCACTATAAACTGCAGGATCAGGGACATCCCGCTGTTGCGGCTGCTGTGGAGAGACAAAGAAAGACAGAATAACACAAGAGGTGACACACAACTGTCTGAAAACCTTCTCTCTACAGCAGTCAATGAAATATGAAGCACACAGAAAGTAGAACCTATTCATACACAGTTTAATTTAGCTCACGCAGAGTCCAGCATTAGAGAAATATTTAAATAGTAGCCATGCAAAGTTACTGTAAAAAATACTGTAAGGAAATGCTATAACCATATATGTGAAGAAAAGCTTCAACTGCAGTTAGTTGTGCCCAACATATTATTTGTTTTCCTAAAAATAAGAGTGAAGCCCACGCACAGTATGGTTATTGGAAAGGATTTGTCATGTAAATGCCACTGCAGGCATTAATTCCTCAGCCACAAGAAAATCCATCCTGAAATCAATTAGTAAAGCAATTTCTAGAGTTGAAGCCTTCCATAAAAAATAGACTATAAGCAGCATTTTTAAGTCTCTAGCTAATCAAAAGATTTGACTAACTATAGCCAGTACTAATAATTCTTGAAAACAGACATGACAAATCAAGTGTCTCCTGCAAGGGAGCAGCAGACAATAAAAGCACTAACTTAAGCTATCAGCGGTAGCCCAGTAGCCTGATAGCTACAGAGTTCTATAAAAATTTTCATTAAGAGAGATAAAATGTACAGTTTTCAGTGGGACTAGTAATTTTGAAACAGCTCCCAGAGATCTAACATAAAACAAATATGCCCATTAAAGACAAGAAAAATAAAAAAGCCTTTTCTATAGTTAGAGCAGTCACTCCACACAGCTCACCTCCACCTTAAATAACATTAAATAAATGTTCCTGTACAAACCAACACCTGGCCTAGCCATAGCACATGAAAAAACCAACCTCCTAAAAATTTGCCTTCAAAAATTAAAAAGCAGAACAGACTAACCAAAGTGAAGGAATTGCAAGAGAGCTCCCCAGTGAACAAAGACAATTTTGTTATAACAGGTGCCAAGTGTAAAAAATAATATATACACTATGTGGTTCTAAGAAAAATGCTTACTTTGTTGCTCCAATATAATTTTTCTTACTCTTGTATTTGCTTCATAACCCCAAAAGAAAAAAAAAAACACAATTTTGCTGTTTGAGAGGAGGTTCCCAGCTCTTCTCCCATAGACGCAGGTGCTTCTGTTGATAAGATCAGTCATAGAATTCATACAGAAAAACCTGGGGCAACTCCTGGCTTGGGTATTGGTGGCTCCAGGATGACTTCCCTATTAATGACTCCTCATGAATAAATTAGCAATGCTGCACGGAGGGAATGTGGAGAGAAGGGATTTGCTTTCACAGTGGATGTTATTTGTAGCAGAGGTCAGAGACACTGCCACGTGCACCAGAGCACCCGAACTGCTGGAGCGTGAAGTTTCCTCCTGATTCACAGAATCACAGAATCCTTGAGACTGGAAAAGCCCTCTAAGATTCTCAAGCCCAACCATTCCCCCAGCACTGCTAAACTTGCTACTAACCCATGTTCCCATGTGCCACATCCACATGGCTTTTAAATCCTTCCAGGGATAGGGACTCCGTCGCTGCCTTGGGCTGCCTGTCAGCATTTGACAGCCCTTTCCATAATGAAATTTTTCCTGCTAGCAAAAGTCTAAAATTGGTTTCCATCATCTGATCTTTTCTGAGACTCCAAAACCTCCTCATGTACCAGTGGGGTGTCATCACCCCAAGACATGGGGTCAGGAGCAGACAGGAAGAGCAGGAGAGAGGAACACCACAACAGGAGGTGGTGACACCAGGGAGAACACCCTGCTGCAAGTCTGGAAGCCTGGAAAACCCAAGATCTGCTTCCAAACAGCAATAGGGAGAAGTGGCTGCAGCATTGCACAGCACTCACAGGCCAGGCAAAGCATGGTGGGTTAAAGCCTGATGAGCAGATTTCCTTGTTGGCCTCTACTCTCAAGCAACCAGAGCCACTTTGCAGCAGAGCCTGAGCCCTGCTTCCTGTTCTATTCAACAACGCTGTGAGCTTAGAATAAATATTGTCATTTTTTCAGCCCTTCTGCAATGCAACATCTCTTCTTCCCATACCTGCAAGTCTTCAGTGCAAATAGGAGCCTGAAATCACCAGACCCCAGGCTGCTGGCACAGGAGTCAGCCAGCATCCCAGCAGGCACCAGAAAATACCAGGAAGGGATCTATACCAGGAGGGGCACTCCAGCAACACAGGGCCTCCCTACAAGCTGAAAAACCCAAAACTCTAAAACTTGTCTGAATAAGATAAGTCCCTAAAGTATCCAGATGCTGGGGAGTTGCTCTGTCCATGCCTGACATCTCCCCTCTGTGGTGACAGACACATTGCCCAATACTGCAGAATGATTTAGGTTTTTTGTAGATCACATTTGCCAGGGTTGCAGAAATACCACCACTCTGAGGGGGAGATCTCTTTGCTGAATGCTGTCACCTCAGTCTGTTCTCCTCTACTTCAGTTTTAATTTGGGAGATGAAGGGGTTCAAACAGGAGACAAGCCCTTGATTGCAGTTGATTTTACAGTTCTCAGGGGGTCTTTCACAAACCCATGCAGCTGTTGCCACAGCTGGAACTCACACATCCCAGTGGTGGGATAAAACCTGGGATGGCTCCGTGAGAAATAAAGGTTCTTCCACCACGTTTTGCCTGGGAATGAGTTTGGGTATCTCTGACTTCTCACTCAGCAGCTCCTGAGTGCACTCAATTACCTGGATGCATTTAATAACTTAAGCTCGCATGGAGCTGCATCCTCACATCTGTCTCCCTTTGCACAGACAGTTGAGGCAGACCCAAATCCCTGATCCCAAAATCTGCATCTTCACCCTGCACAGCAGGGTTGAAGAACCAATTGCAGGCAGGAGCCCTTCCAAAACATCCAACTACACCGCCCACCCGAAATGCACAGGTGTTGGGGCTGTTTTGCACATCCCAGCACCTGCAAATTAAACTGTGCTGCGCACTGAATCACAAAAGGCAAAGGCAGAGAGACAGAGGCATCCTTGACCTGTGCAGCTCAGGACAATGTGGAGTCTTTTTCCCTCTGGACACCCCGTCCTGTACCTGACACTGCTTTTCTACACTTCCTTCATTTCAGCCAAGTGCTGACAGCTCCACTGCTCTATCATCCAAAAATCTCTGCTCTGCAGAGCCATTCAGCCAGAAATCAGGTACAGACTTCCTGTCTTTAGAGAAAACAAAAAAGGCAGAGGTGATGACAAACTTTCAGCCAGTGACAGTTTCGTGCTGTAGCCAAGTGAGTTTAATTCACTTGTGCAAATTAAATCATGTTTAGGGCATTTTTCCCTTCACAGAAACGGAGTTATCCAATAAACATGACTTTTTTTTCTTTTGCCTACCCAAAAATACGCATCTTTACTGCAAATGGATTTATACCTGTTTGTGCTTGTGCATGAAAATGTTTCTCCATAGTACTGTTGGCAAAATCCCGTAACCACCCATGGCCAGAGTAACTCTCCCTCTATCCATTGCACTGATTGTTAATTTTCAGTTGTTTCTAACATCTGATGCTTCATTTCTGGATACTACCAGTCCTCTAGTTGATCAGCAACCCTGCTATGTGCAGCATCTTCGACTTGTATTAAGAACTACTTGTCAAGGAAATAGTAATCAGTGGGATTTATAGGCTGCAAGATTTTCTCGTTGGAAGAACTATAGTATTCTGCTCTGTGTTAAGGCCTCACACATTCATCTCCTACAACATACAGGTTTGTGAGAATGGATTGGTTCCTTGGAAGCAGCTATGCCCCGGGTGAGACTCACAGCCCTACCATCAGGGCAAAGGAAGCAGAAAGGGCAGGAAAGTTTATTAGTTTATTCAGCTGAGAGCAGATTCAGGAAGTTAAGTGAATTTACTCTGAAATTGCAAAAGTGAATGAAGAAGCAGAAAAACACCTTGCCTTGTGTCATAAAAAAGAGGCAAGTCTGGCTATTTTTGTCATTCGTAAGGAGATCCTGCTTCCTTGAGGTAGGTTTGGAAAAAGAGCCTCTTTGAATTTGGGCTTTTTCCTGGAGCCAGGAGAACAGGAGAGGGGTTTGAATTTGGAACTTAGAATTGTTTGAGTTTCAGTTTCCCATCTGTACTGCGATACAGCAATACAGTCAACCTCAGGCTTCCAGACTCCTCTAGTATTCCAGATTGTTTCAATATAATGGCTGGACACAAAGGTCTTCTCTAACCAAAATACTCCGTAATGCCATGATTTAAATACGGCTGATCCGGTCTGCCATGTTGGAGATGACCAGAAAAACAAGCAGCCTTGTGGTTCAGGCTCATGCGTGAACCAGAAAGCTTTTCTCCCCACCAGCTCCTGCGTCCCAGGGACAGTGACTCAATCTCATCTCCACAGGCATCCAGGCCAGCCTAGAGAAATGCCCACAGCAGGCAGGAAAAACGATCCTGCTGACTGGAAAAAGGGAAGGGAACACAGAACCAGACAAGGAGAACCAGCCAGAAGAATGCACTCTGCTTTTCTCTGACCTGTATTTCTTTGGATTTCATTACACCTATGACTGCCTGGTCTTTTTTGGGGCCTCAGACACATTTCCTGAGCTGGACACCTTGGGCATCTCAACACTGGAGGAGGGGATGTCTCCAGGAGGCAGGTCCTCATCATCAAGCTGCTGAACCTCCAGTGCACTCCTTGGTGTGTGTTGGCCTTGACTAACTAGGTCATTTCCAAACAATTCCCCACTCCAAGTAGCACCCATGTTTTGAACAAATACCTCATAAGACTTGCAGCTGAAATAACGGAGGTTTTTTCTACCCAGCACTCAGGGCATCGGCCTGCAGGAGAGTCTGCACGTCTGCCTGAAGTTGGCACCTATTTGTCATGACAGAACAGAGGTTTTTGCACATTACTCTAGCTGTAAGACAACTGCAACCTGGTCTTCACGCATTCCTGCCCAACTTCTATCCCAGGATACAGAGACTGTAGCTCCTAATCAATAAGCTGGTTTCCGGATATCACTTATGCACTCTTGGAGCTGCATGGACTGGGGAGGTGAGTCATGGGAGCACGGCAAGGTGGACAGAATGGACAATGGGTCTCCAGAGGGGGTAGGTAGAGGAGAGAAGTGATGTGTCTGCATTAGGATAATTTTTTATTTTGGGAGCATACTGCGGCAGCAGCTCACAGAACGGCACACAGGCTCAGAGCACAGGGAGTTCAGGCTGTGCCAGGGCTGGGGAACTGCTGGGTTTGAGCCTTGTGAAACTGGAAAGCTGAATTCCTGCTGCGATTTCCACAGCTGCACATGTGGCTGTGCTGGAGCCGCACCACGAGAGGGAGACGGACACCGGCACAGACAGAGCTCAGCTCCAGCCACTCACCCAGCCCCATCCACTGTCACACAGAGGAATGGCAAGCACCAGCTTTCTCCCGAGAGTTTTACAGGCCAAAATGCAGGGATGGAAGCTTCCCATACCAGCTCGGCTTTTGGGCGACTCTGTATAAACTCAAAACTATTTCCCTCGGCAAACAAGTCCAAGATTTGACAGACCCTGTGGTGCTCTGTACTGAAACAGATTTTTCCACTCTTCACTCACTCATAAAAACAAGATGAAAAGAAATGTGGCCACGGATGCTGATGGGGGCAGACTTGCTCCTCCAGGTGCCCTGCCTGTGGCATAGGTCAGTCCTTAGTTGGCCACAGGAGCTGTGTCCTCAGCCAGTTCATGGACTGAGCACCACTCTCCCTCAATGGCCATCTCCCACTCTTTCCACACCTCCATTAACACTGCCAGCTCTCCACACACCTCCAGAGAAGCCACAGACTGGCAATAATTCTGGATGTGAAACATTAGGTTTGGTCATAATCAGCCCAGATGAGCTGCAAAGGTCCCTCACCTCACTGTTGCAAATTTGGAGCATCACCTCATTTTGACATTGTCTCCCATAACATCCTCACAGACAAGTTAGTGAATTATGGGCTATATAAGTGGACAGCAACCTGGACTGAAAATTGGCTGAATGGTTGGGCTCAAAGGGTTATAATCAGGCACAAATTACAAGTAGAAGACAGTCGTTAGTGGTGTAACCGAAGCGTAATAAGTTTAAATCCTTAATTAATGACCAGGATGTTGGAGCAGGGTGCACCCTCTGGACATGTGGGGAAGGCATAACACTGAGAGTAGTGCTGAGTATACCAGAGAGTTGTGCTGGCATCCAGAGGGCCCTCAGCAGGCTAGAAAAATGGGCTGACAAGAAACTCATGAGGCTCCAGAAGAAGGGCAAAGACCTACATTCGGAGAGGAACAACTCCATGGCATCAGTAGATGCTGGAGACCATCCAGCTAGAAAGCAGCATGGCAGAAGAAACCCAGTGGGTCCTGGTGGTCACCAAGGTACCACAATGTGACAATGTGTCCTTGCAGCAAGGAACATCCTCCTGAGCTGTGTTAGGGGGAATGTTGTCATCATTTCCAGGGAAGGGATCTGTCCTTTCACTCACAAACACGGGTCACATATCACAAACCCACACCCCAGTCGAGCAAAGGAAGACCATGACTTGGGGTTCAGCAACCTGAAAAGCTCTATGCATGGATTTACACCATTTTAAAGCACTTTTTGGAGACCAGGAGCTGATGTAGCTCCCATGCACACCTAATCCCAGCAGCAAAACCTGAGTCAAGGATCACAGCCAAAACCAGCAGTAAAAGGCAATGTGCTACCAAGTGGTTTCAATGCATCTCTTCAAGGCCACTGAGCCTTGAGAGAGGACTGAAGCCAGAGTGTGTGAAGCTGAATTAGGGCTATTAGAATATTTCCTGGCACAGCTGACCAGTTCAAGCTTTGTACCCAGCTAATGCAGCCAGACAGCTCCTGCCTGGCGAGCTAAACCAGTCAGGGATCATTCTGCATTATTCTGGTGCTGTGTCTGGTTGAGATCCAACGACCAACCCCTGTTCTGACCATGTCAAGCACTGGGCTTGGTCCAAGGGATGTTCTCAGAGGCACCTTCCCACAGAGCACAGAAGAAGAAACACATCAACCAGCTCCCCCAGCAGAGTGCTGATAAGGTAAGTCACAGACCTCCTAAATCACACAGAGCTTAGCTGTCAGGCACCAGCCCCAGATGCCATGTCCTCAGCACCAAGTGGTCTTCACACATACCTTAAATCAAGAAACAACTCTCTAGACGCCTGTGTTACCTGCATGCTCAGTTTGCATACATTTACATGGTCACCCAGAGCTGGTGATACCTGGCAGCTACGTGACAAGCACGGGGCTCATCTCGATCTTTTTGCCTAGGAATGGCCATTGCCACTTTAGTCTTCCCACCCTGAATCCCAAAGTCCAAATGAGAGGAGTGGGTACCTTCATCCTTGAGTGGCCAGGATTGGAAGTTAGTGATGGGCGCCTGAACTGGCATGGAGTTAGACCTGGGAGGTTTTCTGTCATCCCCACCTTTCTAAGTCAGTCCTATACAGAGGTAATCTCGGTCCTAGGACAACCTCTGCCTAAGGCACACAGCTGCAGGCAGGCATTCCTGCATCCACCCCTGCACCTGGGATCCAGTGATTCTGTCACATGGCACTGGAGATCTTCAGTGCTCTGCCTCTAGCCCAGAGCTGCCAGGGACCTCATTCCCACGCAGGCATCAGCCGACTCTGATCCTGTTACTTATTAACCAGCTCTGATAATCTAAACAATGCCCCTCTCCAAGATATCCATCACTGACGGGCCAGCCACTGGCTTTTTTGTGTGTCACTCCAACCTGTCAAATACCTCATTAAGGCAGCAGAGTCAGACAGAGCAGTCCTGAATCTGGTTCCTTTGTACAAGGACAGGCAGAGACAGGACAGGTGGGAGTGGCTTCATGCTGACAGAGAGCAGTCAAGATTAGATATTGGGAAGAAATTCTTCCCTGTGAGGGTCGTGAGGGCCTGGCACAGGGTGCCCAGAGAAACTGTGGCTGCCCCTGGATCCCTGGAAGTGTCCAAGGCCGGGTTGGACAGGGCTTGGAGCAACCTGGGATAGCGGAAGGCGTCCCTGCTTAATGCAGGGGGTGGAATGAGATGAGCTTTAAAGCCTCTTCCAACCCAAACCACTCTGGGATTCCGTGACCCCGACACTGGCTCAGGTGGTCAGAGCATGGTACTAGCATCACCAGGCTTGTGGTTTCATTCCCTGTATGAGCCATTTACTTAAGAATTGGACTCGATGATTGTTGTGGGTCCCTTCCAACTCAGAATATTCTGTGATCCCCTGGAGGAAAGAGCTCCCCCACAGCTCCACAGATGGAGACAGCACAACCCAGGAGTGAGCCCTGCCTGCCCCTTCTGCTGCACCCCTTCGAGGGAGAGCTGTAAAGACATTGCTTTAAATAAGGCCTGAAGCCAGGCCTGGGCATCCCTGAAACATGAGAGGTGTGAAGATTAAAACTCAGTCTGAAACTCAGTCCTTGTGAGGCTCTGCCGTCCAAATCACCCAATGCATTTCTCTTCCTTGCAAGGATTCATTTCACCAGAAACAAAGCAAAGGCAGACCAAGGAGAAACTAATAGTAAAGGGAAAAGTTGCTAAGTGCACTGGAGTGAAGCAGCTTTCCCTGCAAAATTCCATGTAATATGTTCTACTGGGTGCAAAGGCATGGGCTGACAGTGTCTGCCTCACTCACAAGGGCTGGTGCCTATCTGATCAGAGGAAGAGTAGCTCTTGCAGCAGTGCTAAGCTGACAGCTTATATCAGATGCCCTCCTCTTAGGGGAGAAAAAAGCCCAGTCTGCTGTTAAAAACATCTCCATCAAAAGAGATGCAGCCTGGGAATGAGCGCAGGGAGAATAACATCACTCCAGCTCGTGTGCATGCTGAGGCTGTTTCCACAGAAAAGCAAAGTCATAAAGCTAGATGGGTTATGGTTCAACCATAAACCATTCTCCCCAGCACCCAGCTCAGTTCCCAAGGTTGCTTCTCTCAGCCAGCACTGTGAAAGAATCCTAAGGTGAATTATACCATAGCTTAAAGTAGCCTGAAAGTTCACCTGCTTCTTTGCCCTTTCTCCTATAAGTCCCTATCTGAAGACTTCCCTCTCCAGCCTCTTCTCTGCCATTTGCAGCACTTTCACAGCCTTATAAATCTTTCAAATATTCCACACTTCTTATATTTCAGATTCCTCCACTGAGCTGGAGAGGATAGGTTAATATTTTTTTTGTTTTTTCTTTTCTTTTTTTTTTTTTAAGAAAAAGGAAAACAAAAAAAAATACCCTTTGAATTTCTCAAATAATTGGTAAAAACCAATTAACAATGGATGGTCACTAGGACTTTCACTACATTTTGTTAACAGTGCTTCTGAAAACTACTCAGAAACAGGAAAGCTTGACAGGCTGCTGAACACAAAATGCTGTGTTGCATGTTCCCAGCTCAGAATTTCGATAGGAAAGGGTGTTAAGATGTATAGGATAAGGAGGATAATGCTGGAGAGGTCAAGCTCAGGTACACTGAGAGTCCATTTTAAAGTCTTCGGTCCTTTTAAGTTTAGAGGAGGAGAAAGGACAGAGTTAAAGGACAATTTATTTTTTTTTAAAGAAAGAAAAAGAAAAAGAAAATAATTTTTTTAAAGCACAAAAAAACCAAAAACAAAAACACCCAATTAAAAAAATAAAATAACCTCACAGCATCAGGGGAGAGGACATTTGGACAGACTGATGGCAGGAGACCCAGGACAGAGCAAGAGGAAAGGTGAAGAATTCAAAGGGGAACCTTCTTAACATTCACTTGGAGCTCACCAAGTGGGAGGAGAAACAAATCAGTAATATCAGGACAGGAGTCATTCTAGCCTATATAAGCTGGCAGGACACTTTCTTTTTCCCTACTTTCCTTCTGTCCTAACCAGAAAACCTACAGCTACTACTGAGCTCATCAGAGAGGTAAGAGCACTCTGTTCTTTCCTTTTACTGCACCCAGTTGCTGACTTACCTGAGTCTTTCCTCTCCCTCAAAACACCGGACAAACAGCATTTGAGTAGCCCTGATGGAGGAGAACAGCTGAGGCTCAGGAGGTCCACAAGAATATCAATTATCAAGAAGCTTCTAGTAGGGTGAGGATTTACTGATACTGCTTAGCACAGGTGGCTGAACCTTGGAGGAAAAAGAGAAAAGAAAAAGAAAAAAAAAAGAAGTAACTTGAATTCTTTAACATTTCCTTTTACTGCCTTTCTATTCTGCCAAATGAAAAATGCCCAGATAGTAATAATACACAGTTGATATGATAGTGTCTCTGTATTTCTCTCTCCCTGAGAGACAGATCTCTGAAAACTGAATTGCATTTGGGCTTAATGAATATTTGAATCTGAGGGGTAAGCTATCTTTAGAACTAATACTTTGAAATATCTTCTATGGGAGAACCTTAGCTCTTTTTTTCCAGTGAGGGTCAAGTGCATTATAACCTGTTTCAAGGATTGTGCTTGTGCATGCTTGTGTTACTATGCCTAACACAACATTAATCCAGCTTTACTACACCCCTGGTAACATTATACGGCCTGTGCTGGAACTGGAGGTGCTGAGAGTCTGGCCCTTTCCTCCTATTGTGCTTGGATGCAGGAATTCCTCTAAAAACAGGCTGCACACAGAGCTTGGCTGCCCACAGACTTCACAGGAACAATTCAGAGAATGCGAGGTACAATGGCTGCAATTGTGCGGTAGCAGATCCTTGAGTCCCTGGACAAACAAATACCTCACCATAAATTAAACCCTCGGAGAAACCTGAATTTTGGCAGGGAGAGAGAAAAATTCCAGAAAGAAGAGAAAGCAACAGATAACTTTGCCACGTTTTCACAGATAAAAGCCCAATGTCCAGCTTGGAAGCACCTATTACCTGGGAGTATTAATTAGGCAAGCTAAAGACTCTGTCCCTCTCCCAGCTGCAAGCACAGCACTGCTCTTACCATGCACAACACACAATGGCCAGGCTTGTCTCCACTTGAGCAGGTGAATAAAGAAGGATTTGTGGGGCCAGGCACTGCAGGAGTGCAGCCCCAGCACGGAGCCTGCTCCACGGCAGCTTTAACAAGGCATGACTGAGATGCCCTGGGTATGGCGTGACTGGGAGGAAGTGTACACAAGTGGAAGGAAAATTTATTTAGGGAGACATGGGGTTGCATAACGTCAGCACTTCGCTACAGGACATTTATTAGTTCTGAAAAGATTATTAAAAAAAACACAACAGATTAACATCTCGGCCCCGTGATGATTTCATCTTTATAAAAGAGAAACATCTTTTATGTTTTCTGGTTTGGGAAGCTCTGACTTCCCATGTAAATAGTTTTAAATAGTTTCTCTGCACAGACAGCACACTACAGATCAGACCTTGCACTTGCACCACTGAGATGAAAAGTGCATTCAGAATGGCTCTGCCTGGGTTCTGCTGCTGCTCCTGTACCTCACCAGTTACACACCAGTCCTGGGAGCTTCAACTGCTCTCCAGAGCTTATGTGAGATGAGGCAGCGTGCTTCAAGCTGTCTGGACTTAGTCTTTAAAAACACATTTCCCCAGACTAATAGATAGCAGGATTTTTTTTTAAAAATTGCCAAACCTGCTCCCCTGCAGAAGCCAAGCAGTCTGTTCCAGCAGAACACTCCGTTTGTAATTATTTCCATTTTTTTCCTTTGTGCACTAAGAAAAAAAGACACTTTCATTGAAAACTGTGTGCATAACTTCAATAGCAGGTCTTCAAAAGACCTGCTGCAGACTAGCACACGTGGAATCCCCATCAGAACATGTACACTTCAGTCTGAATTAATATTCAGACATCACTGTGTTAAAATTCTCTGAGCACCTCCACAATTCTGTGATAAGACACTTTTTGTACTCTCTGCTTTCTTAAATACCTGCTATCTCCTACTCCCTGAAACAATGTAATGTGTTAACAAATCATTAATCTGAGTAGGTTCCGCATTGTAAAATTATTAAAAATGCCTAAAAAATTTTATACTGGTGCCAGTTTCTAAGTGGCTCACTATTTTATACTCTCATTGGACAGCTAAGTAGTAGTGCAAGTCCTTCACACTTTGTGTTTCTGAACAGATGGGTCAAGCCTCAGGGCTGTGGTGACAAAAAAACCCCCTCACACAGTGCCTGGGATGGGATTCAGGGAGGCCATGAAACCAGTGGGGCAGATCTGGGTCTTTACTGTGTCATAAAACCAAAGGTTCTCTTGGCCTACACCCATTTCCCACCCGGCTGCTCTGCACGGTGAGGAGGCTGTTCAATACTGATTTCATTCTGCCTCACCATTCCTAATCACAGAAAGTTTTGGATTGGAAGGGACCTTGAAGCTCATCTCATTCCACCCCCTGCCATGGGCAGGGACACCTTCCACTGTCCCAGGTTGCTCCAAGCCCTGTCCAACCTGGCCTTGGACACTCCCGAGGATGGTCCAACCACAGCTGCTCCAGGCAATCTCTGACAGGGCCTTACCACCCTGACAAAGAAGAGTTTCTTCCAAATACCTAATCTAACCCTACCCTCTGGCTGTTCGAAACCTCTCCCCCTTGTTCTGTCACTCACTACATGCACCACTGAACTGATGACGCTCCTGTGGTCCCTCTCTGGGGACACATTCCTTCACCAAATGGGACTGCCTGCGGGGTTGGGCAGGATGAGCTTTAAGGGACTCTTCCACCCAAAGTATTCTACGATTCTGTGACATAACAAACATGAGCTTGACCAGCACTGCTGTACAGAAGCCAGCCATTATCACCCTGCAGGCTCTGTGACTCTGAATATTCCGGTCTGCAGGGCATTCATCAGGGATGAATTTGGACACAGGAGAGTTCGAGTGACTCACCAGGTCACCTGGTCTTTTTGCCATGCCAAGTGCAGTGAGCTGGCTCCATTTCTGCCCACAGAAACCCAGAGCAGAGGAGCAATGCCAGCTCAGAACTGCATTACTGCCCGAAGTATGCACTTAACTGCCTTCACATGGCAAAGAAATACATCGGGTTTTGGCAAAATTTTTGCTCTCAGCTTCATCCATTTTTTTCTCCACTGTGCAAGCAGACTGGACAGTGACTCCAATAGTTCACATGCAGATTCCTGAGTGTGAACAGCTCCCCATTCAGCATGCAGGGAAAACACCCAGGACATGCCAACAAGGGTCACTCTGCAGTGTAGCAGCACTTCATTTTACAAGCTGGCAAGAGGGAAAGCCCAAGTTACATAAGAAGATAGATCCTTTAAAAGGAAAAACGTGAATGCACTTTCACCAAATGGAGAGCATTTATCTTGGCTGGAAATTTTGATTTAATTGAAAGTACATTCAGTTCACTTATTCCAGAATAAAGAATGAAAAAGCTTAATGATTTAAGGTAGTGAATTATAACAGAGCCAAAAAAAAGCCTTCCTGCATCAAGGCACCATCCCCTGCAACACTCTTTCCTTCTTTTCTTCCTTAATCCTTTTTATTTAAAATCCTTAACTTCATGTTCTACACAAAGCCAAACTCAACTCTTTTCTGTATATACTGGTCCTGCAAGCAGCCTCTCATATGGAACCCATCCTTCTATTAGCTGGGCTCTTCCAGAAGGTAGAAATTATCCATTAAATATTTGTGCAAATATTTACTGCTTCCTGAAAGGTCACCATCAGTCCCCAGCAGCATAAGAGTAAGAAACTGGCCAGGATGTGCATTACCCAGCCATTCCCCTGCACAGACTCAGTCGGAGCTACTTAACCACCCTGGAGGGTCTGGAAGTGACATGCCCATGGGTGAAGCAGCTTCAGTGCTCAGCACCTGTGTTTCTGAAGTATGGAATCTCACCCTGAGCTGCCCATAAGGCTTTTGCTAAAGTTTTGAGTGAGGACTAACACAAGACTGATGTGTCTATATCATCCTATTTAGATTATCAATCCCCAACCTAAATTCATTACTTCTTGCATGTGCTGGGACTCACCAGTGAGACCTGAAGCAGCTCAGGTTCTGTATTCACACAACAACACACTTGTGTTTTCTTGATAATCATGAGAACCAGTTATCCTCTTCAGGAAACAGAATACACTGCAGGAAAATGTTGGGTTTTTTATTTGCTGACTTCACTTGGGGAATTGGTTCTTAGACAAGCAATGATTTGGCTATAAGACAATGTTTTTCAAATCCAGTGTTTTCTGTCATGTGTAAGCCTCTGATCCATGTGCCTGAATAATGCTGTCTAGGCTGTGTGAGGTTATTCCAGCAGCTTCTTATCCAAAGGGTGTGTGGCCCATGGGGGACCCCATCTCCCAGCCATGCATCCCAAACACCTTATTTACACCTAAATACCTTTGTTTGACTGATAACACTCCCCTACCTTATTTCAACATTTTTATAGTACCTGCTAAATCTAATAACCATCTTTTCTTTACTCCCTGAGGGTTTCTTGCTACAGCTTCCAACATGTGGCCCCCTATCTTGCCTCAGCAGAGAAAAAGGCAACATGACTAAGGCAGAATGGAAAGCAAGCACTGTGAATTTGGGCATTAAACTCTTGAATCAGTGCTGGGTACTTCTAAAGATTGGGCAGCTGAAAGTACAGTTCAAATGAGAGAAAGAAATGTATGAATACATGTGAGTACTGGAATAAGGCACCACAGACAACCCCCAGACTAAGCCCCTGCTCACAAGAAAGGCTGAACTGATCCCAATAGGTGATTGTGAAACTGAATTTAGGTGCCTATTATTGATGGCTGATGGATAAATTCAAACTGGAAATACAGGTTAAGCAGCCAAAGAAACTTAACAAATTAAACATCTTATAACTGCATGGAAGTCTGGGAGGACAGGGCACATGAAGGGGAAATGTGCTCATGGAGACATAAGAATCAGGTGTTCAGAGTAAGGATTTTTCCTCTTTCTGGCTCCAAAGTAACATGTGGGGAGCAGTTACGCACTAAAGAGAATAAACAGGATCAGGAAGAGACATTATAATGAACGTTTTTTTGTTTTCCCCTTGAATTTTACCAAAGATTCAGAACATCAACATGGAAAACTGTGTGGATGTCAAGATGGAAACCAAAGGGGAAAGAATGACAGTAAAACAGAATCCACTGAGCAAAGGTGGGAAGAGATTCTGCAGAGCTGTGGGTTACCTCACTGGAAACATGAAGGATTTTGGAACCTGGTTGAAAGGTAAACCTGCTTCATCATGACTAATGACAGTGGATTCCAAATAAAAAGCACATCAAAGGACTAATAACTAACTTCTCAGCAATGTGATTCCAGTTAGAGTAGTACAGAAACTACCCTGATTTGTGTCCATTCTGTAGGGGGAAAAATCAGCTTTGTGCAGAGATCCACATACTGCTTAAATCTTGAGGATGTCTGAGATGACATTTACCTCCCAACATGCCATGTACAGAGCAAATTTAGTCCCACAGAACATAGCCCTGGCTGGTTATTCTGTGCTCTGCCATTCTTCATAACGCCCCATGTCCTTTCAGCTGAGCAGTTTCTGTCAAGCTTAATGCCACTGCAAAGTTAAATTACACATAGGTAGGTGTGTTTGGTCCCTGTAATAAATCAGCAGTGGGATACACACACGATTTGCCATCTGAGCCACAGACATCATAAATTAGCTGGTTCATATGAATCTGGTCCAGGGTACTTTATAACACAGGGTTCTGGCAACCACACTGGTCATCTCAGTTTCCCAGCTGTAAGACTTCAGTGTAGAGCATAATAAATCCCTGTCAGGTTTTACAGTCTTGTTGATTCATTGGTTCAGTCGTGATGCCAAGTTCCACTGCCAAAACTGTGTTTCCTGAGTTTCAAAAATACATCCTAAATCAGTGCCATCTGCAGGCTTTAGGGGGCTTGTTTTATTACTTAATTTGATCTTTTCCAGACAAACCTCTCATGCTCCAGATCATTGACTGGGTGCTGCGTGGGATTTCCCAGGTGATGTTTGTCAACAATCCCCTCAGTGGGCTGATCATCTTTGCTGGCCTCCTGCTGCAGAACCCGTGGTGGACACTCACAGGATTTGTGGGAACAGTTGTCTCAACTTTAACAGCACTTTTTCTGGGCCAGGACAGGTAATTCCATCCTTGTTCCCCTCAGGTGGCCATTTCAGTGCTGGTTTATGTGTTAAATGTGTGATATGGTGCATGAAAAGCCTGAATTTAGTGGAATGTGTCCCTGCCCATGGCAGAGGGTTGGAACAAGGTAACCTTTAAGGTTTTTTCCAACCCAAAACTTCTATGGTTGCATGATCCAGCCTTCACTGGCCATGTCCCTGGTCTGGTAGGACCAGACAGATCCTCCCAGCAGCTGCACCTGGAGCAGAGGGACACTGGACAAACCTGCAGAAGGGGTGGGTGCTGACCCAAATGTGTGAAATCAAGCATTGGTGGATGGGTCCCAGCAGGTCACCCCCACACAGAACCACAGCTGGCTGGGGAGGGAGGGCTGATGAGAGCAAAGCACCCTTGGGGGGAAGATTTCAAGATCCCTGTTCCCTCCACACAGGTCAGCCATAGCAGCAGGCCTGTACGGGTACAACGGGGTCTTGGTGGGGTTGCTGATGGCCATCTTCTCTGCCGATGGAGATTACAACTGGTGGCTCCTCCTGCCAGTGGCACTGGTGTCCATGACCTGGTAAGTCAGATGGCTTCCCTGTTCCCTGTTCCAGCCCCAGCATCCCCACACATGACAGTGAGCTGTTGCATTCCTATGCAGACGGCAATGGAAAGGGAACACAACTGACACATACGTCCTGCTCAATCTGCATTGTTATTTGCACTTTTATACTCAGATGTAATCCAGAAACAAATAAAAATGCACACACAATCACAAATACCAGTGAGGGAAACAAAAATCAGTGGCTGATCATGTGTAATTCAATATTCTAAATGTGATTCATATTCTGTGATGCATCAATTAATTTCTGTTTCAAGAAGAACATTATTTTCACCATTTCCTACCATCATCAACCACAAGTGTTTTATCTATTTAAGTCACCATATAAAAATGTCATGAAGATTTACTTCTCCAGGCACAGAAGCTGTTCAGTGGTCCCAAGACATGATGGCTGACGCTAATCAAAACAAACAACTAATAATACTTTACTCGTATATATGACACCATAATCCGCTAGGTATTCAGACAGCAAAAAATTTTGAAACCTAGTCTTTGACCCCAAAATTTCAGTTGCAGATTGCTAAAACCACACATGTAATTTGTCTGCCTGAAGTTCACGTGGTGTTACAGTTGCTTTGATGTCAGCTTTTACTGCTGACCCACAAGTCTGAACGAGGGCACGTAGCCATTTTTGCAGTTCATTCAGACCCAGTGTGGGTGTCCTATGCTCAGACCACTTCAGGTGTTAAAAAAGAAAAGGTAAACACTGAGATTGTTGTGGGGAATAACCCCTTTAAAACACTGGATCTTGTCTTCTTCATGCTCACCAAATCCATCATATATATTGAGATAATATGACAAGAATCTGTACATTGATAACTGCCTTTGGAGGGGTAGGAAATTTACAGAGTGACCCTTTCACATCTCTGATTTGATCAGGAAGACTGAGGAAATTGAACGGTTAGAACGAGTGGAGGGTTTTTTTTTACTGTTGTTATTTTAAATAGACCAAATTTGCTGCAGTTGCATTTATGGCTGGATGTGGTTCTGGTGTGGTTTTTGCCCAACTGACAAGCTTCTAGTGAGACCATTTTGTTCTTCTTTCAGCCCTATTTTCACCAGCGCTTTGAGTGCAGTTTTCGCTAAGTGGGACCTTCCTGTTCTCACTTTGCCTTTCAACTTGGCCTTGACTCTGTATCTCGCTGCCTCAGGACCACACAACCTCTTTTTCCCTACAACTGTCATTGCTCCTGCCACGGCAACACCGAATATCACCTGGGCAGACGCTGAAATCACAATGGTAGGATGGCTTAAGGATAAGTCTCCTTCATTTACAATTAAAAACACTATAGAAGTGTGTTATCTTCCTTTATAAATCCCTATGGTTTGGGTTGGACAGGATCTTAAATGAACATCCAGTGGCACCCCCTGCCATGGGCAGGGTCGTCTTCCACTATCCCAGGTTGCTCCAAGCCCTGTCCAACCTGGCCTTGGACACTGCCAGGGATCCAGGGGCAGCCACTGCTGCTCTGGGAAACCTGTGCCGGGGCCTCCCCACCCTCACAGCCAGGAATTCCTTCCCAATATCCCACCTAACCCTGCCCTCTGGCAGTGGGAAGCCATTCCCTGTGTCCTGTCCCTCCATGCCTTGTCCCCAGTCCCTCTGCAGCTCTCCTGGAGCCCCTTTGGGCACTGCCAGGGGCTCTGAGCTCTCCCTGGAGCCTTCTCTTGTCCAGGTGAGCACCCCCAGCTCTGCCAGCCTGGCTCCAGAGCAGAGGGGCTCCAGCCTTGGGAACATCTTTGTCACCCTCCTCTGGACTCACTCCAACAGGTCCACTCCTTTGTTACTGCATTATGGCCTGGCAATACAAAATTTGATTTATAAGATGGCTATTATCCAAAATATAAGGGTTTACTCTAGGAATGAACAGTTTTGATAGCTTGAAAATGAGAATCTTTTTGGAATCTTTCATTTGCAGTTGGATCTAAGTGTATATATTATAATCTTCAAATACTCCCTTGAGTCTAATTACGCCTTTCTATGCATATACTGATCATCTCCCCACAACTAAGGTTGTGCTGAGAGTTCCAGTTAACTCACTGGGTAATTTTAATTTTTCACATAGAGAGTGTTTATAAAATTGTACCTTTCTGATTAGACATGAGCAAGCAGATATTCAGCTATGGTAGAATGGTTACAAATTTGGGTGCAGGCACACATTGCCATATTTTTAATTTATATTAAAGTGGGACCTTTCCAAAGAAACATTTTATTCTCCTGCATTACACCATGAACAATACAGATGCTAGTAAGCAAAAAAAAAAAAAAAAGTAAAATGTAACTACCTTTTCCTAAGACTCAGCTGACTATTTTAAGGGGTTCCCAGGGAGTGATTAAGAAAAGGAAGTTAATTGACGCTAAAGAGAAACCCACAAGTAACATTTCTGGAAGAACATTTACCATGGTACATAATTTTATGGGAACCATATACGGAAAAGTGCCTCAAAACCATCTCCAACCTGTGGCAGAGCCAGGCTCTGTCCCACCAGCCCAGCAGCTCCTGCTCATATTCCTAGGGAATCCCAAGGGAACCATCCCCTAGGTTCACTGTCATGGTTCATATGGGTACCTAAAAATGGTCAAGTCAGCAGCCCATGCAAAGAGGATTATTAAACCCTTTCACAAAATACTTACCTTTGATCTTAGAGCAAAAACCTGGCAGAGGAGCTCATGGCTAGGGAACAAGCCATGACTCATTTTCATTGAAGGGGAAACCCTGTGGAAATGCCCTGCTGTCTCCCAAGAAGTGTCCAAATGCTCCACTTAGAAAGAGAGACTGCATCCAACAAATGCCAGACGTGAGCCTGGCCAAGAAAAACAGGCTAAACAAAAAGTTACAAAGCCAATAGCAAATAGTCTTGTTTGGTTTGGTTTGTTGATTTGTTTGTTTTGTTGTGTTTTTTTTTTTTAATTTCTACAGCTCCTGCAATCCATTCCAGTCGGCGTGGGTCAGGTTTATGGTTGTGACAACCCCTGGACTGGGGGAATTTTCCTGATTGGTTTATTTATCTCCTCTCCACTTCTTTGTGTCCATGCAGTGATCGGCTCAGCAGCGGGGATACTGGCAGGTAATGATCTGATTCAAGTCACAGATTTATATAAAATTATGGAGAATAAAACAGGAGCTACAATAAGAGGAGCACTTACAGACACAAGTATTTCATCCATTGGAGAATGGCTGCTTGAAAACAAAACATACTCAGACTTCTGTTTTAAGAATTTTTTTGATTGTCTTCCCCATTCTCTTACCTTGCTTTATGATGGTGGAAACCTTCAGAAGGAAGAAGTGTCTTTTGTGGTGGGATGAATTTTTGCCATGAAATACTTGATTTCTAGGTGTATCCCGGTGGGCTTAGGGGCACATCAATGAAAGTCATAGCCATAAGCCTAAACAAGCAGTCCTCAGGGACGTATTTAAGGTTCACACATAGGCTCATTCATTCACGTGTGTTCTGTTGAAATCAAATCACCAAATGCCACTCAGCAGCAACAGGAAAACTCTGCCATGATTCCCTTAGACCCTTAGACCATAGCAAAACAACTACAAACAGCAACTCCACATACACACGCTGGCTAGAACCCTTGCAAACCTGGATTCATGCAATTTCTCCACCGCTTTTATCTCTTTGGCCAAGGAATGACACATCTCTGACTTCATTTTCCAGGGCTGAGCTTAGCGACCCCATTCAGCCAAATCTACTCAGGGCTGTGGGGCTACAACAGCTGCCTGTCCTGTGCTGCCCTCGGGGGCATGTTCTTGGCTCTCACCTGGCAGGCACACCTCCTGGCCATGGCCTGTGGTAGGTACCCGGCGGGTTTTCCCCTCCCCTTGAAGTGAGACAGGATGCCTTTGCAGCAGAGGTGGGCTGGAGACGGATGGGCACCTCCAGGCAGGCAGATGGATGTGGGTGAGGGTGACGAGTGGTGGAGCTGGATGTTGGAAACACGGCTTTAACGTGCCCTGTGCTTTCATTTTCGGCCAAGAGTTGTGTGTAAAGCAAGAGCTGTGATCAGTGGACACATGTTAATTAAGGTCTTTGAAATCAGATGCTTTGTTTCAAGTCATTAATTGTGTTTGTTCATTCATTGCTGGGTGAATCCATTTGGGTTTTTTCCAGCCAGAGATACCAGCTCAAATTCCCTCTTTGAAGAAGGACATGCCTAATCTTTGAGAGGAGTGGGGCTCAAGATCTGTCTGCAGCTGTAGTTAGACAGTACACATTCCCCATTCTCTTGAAATGGATCAAAGGCATGAGCCAGGCAACACAGCAGGACTGAAGAATTATTTATAAGGCAATTCCATATGAAATTTCAACATCAGAGTGAGCTGGCAGTGAAACTATTGCTCATTCAGTGCTCATATTAGAAAGATTTAGTTCTGCCACTGACCCGCCTTCAAGCCCTGGAGGCAGGACAGATGAGGGTGGAAGGGTTATTTTCCTGCTTAACCCCATCCATCAGGCTGCATACTTTCCATGTCAGTGAATTTTCAAAAGCTTGTGACACCATAGCACATTTTTCATCACTCCAGCTCTTTTTGTTTCCTTGCTTGTTTGTTTTTCCCTTTCCAGAAGCTCCAGATCAGAGGGGACACAGGAAGGGATTTAGCGGGGTACTGTCCACACGCGGTCATAATCATTGGTTGAGCTGCCCAAGGCAGAATTAGGGATGCTCGTCCTTGCTGTTCTACTCCGTGAGCAATTGAACTCACCAAGAACTACTTTTCTTTTTCACAGCACTCTTCAGTGCCTACCTGGGAGCAGCAGTGACCCACATGCTGTCTGTGGTAAGTAGTGTATCAGCTAAGGGCTGGTTTCCAGCGCTGAATGTTTCCCTGGCTTGTCAGGCAAAACACCAAGACGTGGAGAACAATTCAGCCAAAGGCAGAAACAATCTGAGAGAGGGATGACTGTGTGCCCAGGGGGTTGGTGTGATTCCCGCTGGTACAGTGGAAATCATCACTTGCCACTTTCCATCCTTGCAGTTTGCATGAGCTTCCACAGCTCTAGACAATTGTGAGATCACAGAATCATGGAATGGTTTGGGTTGAAACGGTCCTTAAAGACCATCCTGTTCCACCCCCTGCCATGGGCAGAGACACCTTCCAGGTTGCTCCAAGTCCCGTCCAGCCTGGTCTTGGATACTTCCAGGGATCCAGGGGCAGCCACAGCCAGGGCCTCCCCACCCTCACAAGGAAGAATTTTTTCCCCATATCACATCTAACCCTGCCCTCTGTCAGAGGAAAGCCATTCCCCCTTATCCTGTCCAGACCCTTGCCCAAAGTCCCTCTCCAGCTCTCCTGGAGCCCCTTCAGGCCCTGGCAGGCTGCTACAACATCTCCCCTCTTTCAGATAATTACTTTGTTCCTGAAGCAATTGGGAAAAGGGCCCTGCACATGTGTAAAGAAACATTAAATTTGGGTTAAGTTCTTTTCTCAGTTGCCAAAATCCGGTCAGTACAACAGCCCAGGGAAAAGCTGAATATTTCTCATATCCAGCCCTGTTTCATCTTCAACCACTCCTACCTCATGTCCACCCAAGACCACGGCAGGTGCACAAAGGGCAGGCAGCCCTGTCAGCACAGCTGGTGGATCTTGCAGGCTAATGCGCCATGCCAAGACCTCATGCAGAAATCCTACTTTTCTAAGGAAAGACTCAGTGCAAAACCAAGTCCAGACTTCCTTCAGAAACATTGATCTAAGGTGACTGGCTTTGAGTGTTACTCCAATAAAAGAAAGGCACACAGTAAATAGGTGGTTTGCTATTTTTCTTTGCAGTTTGGGGTGCCATCAGGAACCTGGCCTTTTTGCTTGTCAGCCCTGACCTTCCTGCTAATGACCACAAACCACTCTGCGATCTACAGGCTGCCACTCTCCAAAGTCACCTACCCAGAAGGCAACCGAGCTTATTATCTGATGATGAAGAAACGTGAGAGGTCTTGCTATGAGGCATAGAGATCCAGGAAGAGAGATACTCAGCAGATTTTAAGGCAAGAGCATGAGGTGTTTCCCCAACAGACTTGTGTGCTACCAAATCCAATACCACCTTCTATGTGGAGAGACTTTTTGCACCACATCTGTTTGATCTATTAAGAAGATTTTTATTAGGTAAGACTGTGCTGTGCTGGAAGGACCTTTCCCAAGATCAGCCTGTAATGACTTTAAAGCACATATGACTGAAAAGACACTTGAATTATAAGCAATGGGAAAATTGCTTATGAGCTGAAAAGAAAGATCTCTCTGTGAAACTGAAGACATAGCAACCAGACATAAAGAAATAAAGAGCATCTTTCAGCATCTGAGGGGACTTGAAATTAATGGCTAAAAACAGCTTATGACAGCAATAGGAGGCATCTTAGAGATTTTCATTGTAACAGAGAAATGGAACAAAGAGCATCCTTTGTGGAGAAAAAAATAGGTTGTGAAGGATTCTACCTGGAGGACCTCTCAAGCCCCACAGAGATGTTCATTAGCAATCATCAAACATAAGATGAGCATGATTTTCATGATTTTTTGTGTTACTCTCATGATTTCTTTTAATACTTGAATTTGGTGATGGGTTAGCAAAGAAGGGCACAGCAAAAAAGTCATTGCTGTCCCTTTCCTGTGCAATAAAATGGCTCTGTTCAGTCAGTGCACAAATAGAACTAATTTCAGCTGATCTTCTTGACTTCTCTCCCTACACTGCTCCCCTCAGCCCACAAATATCAAACAGCAAAATGCTGCACTGTCCCAGCCTGGTGCTGAAGCTCAGGAGGCTCAGGGGGGACCTTGTGGCTCTGCACAGCTCCTGACAGGAGGGGACAGCCGGGGGAGTCGGGATCTGCTCCCAGGGAACAGGGACAGGAGGAGAGGAGATGGCTTAAGTTGTGCCAGGGTAGGTTTAAATTGGATATCAGGGAAAATACCTTCATAGAAAGGATTGTCAAGCCTAGGAAGAGGCTGTTTGGGGCAGTGGTAGAGTCCCCATCCCTGGAGTGCTTTAAAGAACTTATGGATGCAGCACTTGGGGACATGGGTCAGTGGTGGCCTTGGCAACAATTCTGTGACTCTGTGAAGCTGCTGCTCTGTCATTTCTCCCTGCCCCACAGCAGGAAGGGGGTGTCTGGGGACCAGTGCAGCAGAGCTCCGCAGGACACCAGCCCTGTTCCACCTCTGTCCAGGCTCCCCGGTCTGCAGCTAGGGAAGAGGGAAGCTGATCCTGCACCCAGCAGTGCTGGTCACCTCAGCAGGCATTATCCCTGCCACCTTTCTGCCTGGCTCACTGATATTCTCTGTCTCATGATAGAGCTGATATGTTCACCAAAAATATTCCCTATGCTCAGGTCCTTCAGCTGGCAGGAGCCTACATGCAGTAACGTCGCACCAGGAAAAACAAATCAAAACCTGTTTTTCTTGTAGCAGACGAAATAAAATCTAATACAATTTTTGAGTTTGGGAAGGGGGAAAAAAAACACCCAAACCATGTATTTTTTGCAAACATCACAAAGATCTGAGTGTGAAATATTTGTGATGAACTGTTGGCAGTATCTTCTTGTGAAGTTTTAGGTTTTCAAATGTTCAACAGTATTTCTGTATGACTGACACTCACTTGTAAAATGTAGCATTTCTATGATCTACTTAATAAATATCTGCATAGTATTCTGAGGAGTTGATTTCTAAAGAAAACATTCATACATTTTTTGAGTTTGGTGCAAGTTTCTCTCTGTTTATTATCACTAAGTTCTTCCAAAGATAGGTTACCTCTTAAACTAGTAGTATAGAAGACATTGGAAAATGAAATTTTTTAATCTGTTGGGGGGGGGATACTTAGGAAACTTTTAAATTCTGCTCTTTGTGCTTATCACAGAATCACAAAACTGTTTGGGTTGAAAGGGGGGAATAACTTCACACTTCCAGAGAGCAGTGTTAAATGGGATATGGGGAGGAATTCCTGGCTGTGAGGGTGGGGAGGCCCTGGCACAGGGTGCCCAGAGCAGCTGTGGCTGCCCCTGGATCCCTGGAAGTGTCCCAGGCCAGGCTGGACAGGGCTTAGAACCACTTGGGATAGTGGAAGGTGTCCCTGCCCATGGCAGGGGGTGTACTGATGACTTTTAGCTGTCCAACCCAAACCATTCTCAGGTTCTGTGATTTATCAAAATATAATGTAAAAGGGTATTTTAGTGCCTGAACTGAGATCTCCCCACCTGGCACCCTGTGTGCCCCAGAGAGGAAAATCTACAAAAGCTGCTTTCACTCTTATGTCAAAATATGCACTCAGGTAAGATAACAGAGTTTATGTCCAGTGTAAATTAGCAGATTTCCTCTGACTGGTGCTATTCCAGCTTGCTGTTGCTGAGCAACAGGGACATTTTGGCAGAACCATAAAGAAATCATATGCACAGAACTGAAAAACAGCAAAAGATGAAGGCCATGTCCCAGCCATTTAGAAAGATTTTGCACATCATCACATCATTCAGAATTAATTCTACATTTTTACACTATCCAGAGAATTTATTCTTCCCATCATCCCTCAGAAAATAACAGCTATTTGGAAATTTGATGTGTAAGTCAGTCAAAACATGCATATTATGTTTTTCCCATTATCGTCCAAATCACTGTCTTTGCTAACAGAACAAATTTGTCTTATTACTGAAACTGGTTTTTTTTCTTTTTTTCCTTTCCTTTCTTTTGTGGATTTTTGTTGTTGTTTTTTTTTTGTCTTTACGTAAAATAAATGTTATTCAGGTCACCTATTACTTTTTCAAGCACTCTTTTTTCGCTCTTGTTTCTGATACACAAGTGATACCAGACATGTAAGAAATACAATTGGGCAGAAGTTTCAGGGTATTTTCCTGGATGACCTCCCTCCCAGTGCCAGCAAACAAATACCTATACAAATAAAATAAATAAATACTATTAAAAATTAATTCCCAGAGGGAAAAAAATAATAAAACAATCAAAACTAATAAAAACAAACAAAAAAAATTTTAAATATAAGTAAGATTTTTAAAATACAACCCCAAACCCCTTGGAAACATCTCTTGGAGTCATATTTTATCCAAAAATCTAACTCAAACAAACTGCCCCTTCCAATTGTCCCTTCCAAAGCCACTCTCATTGATGGTGTCTGATGTGCATAACTCTCCCCAGAGTCCCAGTTTCATGACAAGTGCTCGAATCTGGGGAAATGCAACAATGCAATGTCCTTTATCTGATCCTCCAGGACTGCTGCAGGTTCTGTTTGGTTTTACCACGTTGAACATGAAATATAAACAGTGTAAAGAATGCTGGTGTTGATAATTATCTAATCTTTTGAACCTTGACAGTTAGTGTGAAGGAATTGACTCAGAATTTGGTCATAGCTGGGAATAATTCACCTGCTAAGAAAGATGCTACCCATGAGGAAAGTGAATTGAAAAGATTATTTCTTGATTATTGCTTGATTGTTTCCCTCTCCGTCAGAGTGAAAGGACGAGTGAATTGTTAGGCACGAATTAACACTTTTCTGAAGATATCTCTTTGTCCTGCCATGGAAAACTGCCTTCGGGTAGTAAGGCAAATATTGTTACTAGCAGTTGAGTTTATTCCAGATTTGGAATGAGATGAGGAAGCAGTATAACTCCCAAAGCAAATACTCCTCAATGACTCAAGGCCCTCACTCTCCTTGTTCTCAGAGGCACAGATTGACCATGACAATCATTTTCACATGTATTGAAACAGAAACTGTTTAAAAATGAGTCCAAAGCCTTAATATTACAGGTGTCTGGGTCAGAAGGATCATTTTAAGTCCCCAAAGGTGCTTTACTTGCAAAGGGGCTGTGAAGGTTAAATTGCTCACCTTGAGGTTGAGACCTCCTGACTTGCCATTGAATTCCAGCACATGGCAGGATCCTAGAATAGAATCTCAGAATGGTTTAGGTTGGAAAACATCATGGAGTTCCCCCCAGCACTGCCCAGGCCACCACTGACCCACGTCCCCAAGTGCCACACCTACAGGGCTTTTAAATCCTTCCAAGGATGGGGACTCCACCACTGCCCTGGGCAGCTGTGCCAGGGCTGGGCAATCCTTTCAGTGAAGGAACTTTTCCTTAATATTCACCCTAAACCTCCCCTGGTACATCTTGAGGCGGTTTCCTCAAGGCAAAATTAAAAAAAAACTCAGCTTCATGATGTTCCCCATTTAGGTTGGAATAGCCCCATAAGATCATTGGCATGAGGATTTCCTGTAACAAATTCAAACTCTTATAAGGGAGCAACAAAATCAATCCTGTGATCAAACAGAGGCATCTGTGAGGGAAAATACAGCTCAGCTGTACTTGGAACATCGGAACAATTGCTTCTTTTAGGACCAGTGATGTCATCAACAGTAATTTTTTGAGTAAAATAAAACTACTTATGTGCAAGTGCAAAAATGGGAGTTCAAATGTAAACACTTTTTTAGGAAGTTTGTATTTCTTTTTCCTTTTGTCTCTCATGGAAATATATAGATTAGATGAAAATGGATAGGAGCCATGGGCTTAGGAGACTGATTAAATACAAATCCCCTCACTTTAGATTAAACATTCTTGTATTGGTCATCAGTTTAATCAGATAAGGCTGAGATCAGTGGGAGGTTAAGGATGAGATTTGCTAATTAGAACACATAAAGAAATAATTCTAGGAAAAGCGTGCCCCTGGAATGGTGCACTGGGAAGGAAAAGACAGGATTTTTCAAGTGGAATTTTCCTGCAAACACTCTTTGTGCCTCCGTCACAACGGAGTTAAAAAACCCATGGTAGTGTACAGTTTTGGCTGGAGAGGATGTAACACTCTATGGGAAAGTGAAAGTCCAGAGGAAGCCAAAAAGATGCTCCCAGGGCTGGAGCCCCTCTGCTCTGGAACCAGGCTGGCAGAGCTGGGGGTGCTCACCTGGACAAGAGAAGGCTCCAGGGAGAGCTCAGAGCCCCTGGCAGTGCCCAAGGCCAGGCTGGAATAACCTGGGACAGTGGAAGGTGTTCCTGCCCATGGGACAGGGGTGGCACTGGATGAATTTTAAGGTCTCATCCAACCCAAATCATTCTGGGATTGATTTGTTTGTGTTGAGATGCTAAAACACAAATAGGACTCTCAGCAAGCAGGCAGGAGGTGTCTGTGTAAGGCCTCATCCCTGCTGGTCTGTAGAAATGCTGTCAGCTCATCTGGCAGCCCTCAGGAACTGGTTATTCACCTCATTAGACATCCTGATGTTGATCACCTTTTGTGTGAGTAAAAAAGAGGTGAGGTTTTGTTAACGATGCCAAACAAAGTGAGGTTTTGTTAGTGTGCCTGTGTTACACCTGTCTCCCCATGAATCTTCCTCTATCTGCAGAACAAGAAAATAAGAAAACTTCCTCTATCTGGAATTGTGACATATTTTTCACTACATATTCCCAGGTCATCCACATCTTCCCTTTGCTTTCTGCTATTTCCCTCTTCTCATGTGACAGAGAAGTCCTACAGCAAGTGACAGCAAATGCCGGACCCTCGGCCATGTCCCACTGTCCAAAACGTCCTGGCTTTCCTCTCAGCCCCACCCTCCGTTCACACACTCCCTGCACACAAAGCAGCAGTTTGGATGTGAGGATGCCGGGTGAGAACTCCCCTGGCACACCTCTCCAATTCCATTCAGCATAACGCAGCACGTCACTTATCTCCAAACTTTCCTGTATCTAAACTCTGTGGGTGACTCAGCCCTGTCTACACACAAAATATCTTAAAACTCAAACTCTTCCTCCCCAGAGCAAGAAGTCCCACTCCGCAGCAGGTGTCCTGTGGTAGTGGCTTAGCAACAAGAGGTACCTTCCTGTACTTTTCTGCCAGGCATTTTGAGCAGTCAGCAAGCTTGTTACATGAATAAACCAGAGTTTTATCCAAGGAACAAACAAAAAAAATACCTGGGGTTTACTGAATTTCTGTTCTTAGCACTAAGAAACACCTCCTCTTTTTGACTATCCCATCATTAACAGCTCTTTGAGCCACCACTCCCTTTTCCTTTTCCCCAGTCCTGGTTTGTTTGCAGTGCATTGCTGGTGGTGGACATGGTCACCAACCCCTCTGGGGGAGCATTCTGACTTCTCCAGAGGCACTAAACATTTCAAATTCACTAATCCTTGGCATTCCTTAGACACAACACCCTCCAGTTCCTAGCAGAGCTTGTTCAGTGCCTCCTTGTACCCATGTCCCTGCCACAGCATTGTCCATCCCCAGGCATTTATGAGCAGGACCCTCACCAGAGTTCATTCCACCCCAGCTGCCCTCAGCAGCTCGTTGGACAGCACATACCATTCATTTCTCTCCTTAAACACCTAAAGTACAGAATTACATTTCTGTGGGATGGAGAATGATGAAAAACATGCAACCTGGCAAAAGACTCCACAGCACCAGTGACTTTCTCCATCCAGGTGCAGGATTGGCATTCCCCAAAGAGCTGGGAAATCAACAAAACTGTCACTGAGGCTTTCAGAAAGGGCAGATTACATGTCACTTGACCACCTTTCAATCTCATGATACAGAAGACACTTTTAGATTACACTAATTTAACTAGAAAATACCTGAGAAATGGATTCAAGAAAGGAAGGATCCACACAGCAGTGCAACAACAGACCGAAACATAGTGGGGTTTTAAATAAGAGAGCACAAGATTGCACATAGCCAAAACATGAGTGATACAGCTTTGGGATGAATTTGCCATGTTGTAGTTTTTTATTTTACTAAGACAAAGATCAACACTGATTCAAGGCAGAGAGAGGAGTTAGAATAGTTTTGAAAGGGCAAATGCCCCTAATAAACCAAATGAGAGATGTTTGTCATGGCCTCAGGCTGTACCAGGGGAGATTTAGATTGGATATTGGGAAATTTTTTTCACAGAAAGGGTGGTCAGGCACTGGAATAGGCTACTCAGGGCCGTGGTGGAGTCTCCATCCCTGGAAGTGTTCAAAAGGCAAGTGGCACTTGGGGACATGGTTTAGTGGTGAATTCAGTGCTAATTCAGGTTAAGGGTTGAACTCTATGGTCTCAGAGCTTTTTTCCAGCCTTAATGATTCTATGATTTTACGTTGTGAACTGAAAGCCCTGCTGGGGAATAAGAGCAGGACAGCAGGAACAGATAGAAAATGAGATCTGTGCTTATTCCTGAGGTGTTTGCAGATGTGCTGAGAAGCAGGGAACAGGGTGTCACAGAAATGAGTTACATCTAAGGAGCTTGGTAAACAGGCTGAGTGAGACTGAGACATCCAGGCTTTCCCCACTGAACATCAAAGGCTTTTTTCCTTATTGCAGAAGTGTTCATTGTTTCGTATTTTGCCTGCAATGAAAATTCCAGAATGTTTTCCCCCTGACTCGTACCTCCTGAACGCAGAAGTCTTCTCTCATCTTCAGCACCAGAAGATGCCAAAGGAGGAATTACACGAGGGATGCAATCTGCACAGCTCCAGCCTAAACTCTGCTGAGACTTCATGACATGGTTCACCACTGCAAATCAAACCATTCATCAGGTCCTTCCTGGTGCTGGAAATCTTGGCTGTAAGTGCTTCGCTGCCTCCCAGGGTGGGAATCCTGCAGGGAATCTACCAGGCTAATGTACACCATCTAGGGAAAACCAGTGCCACCCTTTGAGCTAGAGCACGTGGCAGGCCAGGGAATTTTGAAGCCCGAATAGCCAAGGAGGAATGTCCGCAAGAATGCCATGCAAGAAAGTCATACTGTCCATACAACAGTGCTTCTCACAGAGGAGCTTGCTAACTTGTGTGCTGCAGATTTAGGAAATGAATATAAGGAGGCAACAGAAGTCCCATTTTTGATGTGACTGATAATCATGCCAGCAATTTTTGCACATTCCTTTGTTCTATTTTCCTTCCAAAGAACTATGGCTATTTGTAAGACTATTTGCGGAAATATGTGCTTTTAGGTGAAGCTGTGAGCAAGCAGCAAAAGAAATTCATCCAAACAGTCTGACCTCAGACATGTGGGGCTGTTCCTGTGCTCCTCAAAAACACATAACCAAGTTTTCCACTGGTCACAGGAGGGGTAACCACAAACCAGTACTGGAGAAGACAGCTGCCTACAGAGATGATATAAATCCATCCAAGATTTAAGTTCTCCTGGGAACTTATCCAAAAGCCTTCAAAAAGATAACCAAGGATTGTTTATATACTCAGAGAAAAAGGGCAAAAGTCCTGATTACTCAAAATAACTGAGCCTGACAGGCAAATGAGTGATTGCAACTCAGAGAACGTACATGTCTGCTCTTCCTCTCCTTGCTAAATCATGGGCTAATCTTCCCAAAGTAGGATTATCTGTAACAAAGCAATGCTTTTTGTCTACAGGAGCTAGATGTCTATTTCATCAACATGGACTTAATCAAAACTCCTTTGTATGACAATACTGGCACAGGCTGCCCAGAGCAGCTGTGGCTGTGTCCAAAGCCAGGGTGGACAGCACTTGGAGCAGCCTGGGACAGTGGAAGGTGTCTCTGCCCATGGCAGGGATCTGGAACTGGATGATCTTTAAAGGTCCTTTCCAACCCAAACCATTCTGTGATTCAATGAGCTGCATTCTACTACTTAAAACTTGCCTGTGGATGGCCTTAGTCTCCCAGCTTCCCAAGGGAAAGAGAAATCTCCTTTCCCACCTTATGTACTGGGAGCCATGACAGGGGCAATCCAGGGACACACATTTTTACCCTTTGCATGCTTAAGGCCATGCTGCAACAAGGCAGAGCAGTTTTCAAACACCCTAAGGTAAGCCCACACCCAACCCAGTGGATTGTGGAAGCCCCAGGAAGAGTTTTCCTGCAGGGATTGCAGAGCCTCTCTGGTTAACTGCACCGAGGTCTCCGAGGATGTCACATGAGAAGCAGAGCTCTGTGAGAAACCCGCCTGCCCTGTCTGCCAAGAAGTGCCATTAACTACTCTTTCCATCCATCAAGTCCACTCCTAACCAGCACAGTCCCTTCACCACCTGCTTTACCTGACCCCAGCTTCAGACTGCCAGTATTTTATCAACCCTGCAGTGTGACCAAATTTCATCGTGCCGATGCCCTGGCTGTATCCTACTGTGCTTTAAGGCAGTCTCTTCAGAAAGGTCACAATCCATAATGGGGGTTCAGGATTGGGGAGCAGGGAAATCACTGCATGGAAATGGCAGACATCGATCTCTACTCTCTGGGACAGGGTCAGGACCATGGAATGACTGGAGCTGTGCCAGGGCAGGGTTAGGTGGGATATCAGGGAAATGTTCTTCCCCTGGCGCATGCTGGGGCACTGAACAGACTCCTAGGGAATGGTCCCAGCCCGAAGGCTGCCAGAGCTCCAGGAGCATTTGGACAGCGCTCTCAGGGATGCACAGGGTGGGATCATTGGGGATGCACAGGGTGGGATCATTGGGGTGTCTGTGCAGGGCCAGACGCTGGACTGGATGATCCTTCTGGGTCCCTGTATGAAGAATTCTCATGGAAGGGCTGATCTAGCCGTTAGCTCCCAGGCTTTGCTGTTCCCTAACACTGCAGAATCCCCTCTGCCCAACCCCGAGCTGCACCTCTCCTTCACCCCACTTTCCCACCACACTTCCTCAGCTTCCCTCCCTTGGCCACCTGTGCCAAGGATCTTCCCTCCTCTGGGGAAGCTTCCCTTTCCAATCCTGCCCGGACAGGAATGCTGGGCTTCCAGCAAGGTCCTGCCAGTGAGCCAACAGCCACGTGCACACACGGTTGTGAGCAGGGAGTATTGAGGAATGTAAATTATCTATTGTTTGCCCCAACCCGAATGAGGTGAGAGCTGATATGAACAATGCACTCCCCATGGCACTTCTCTTGCACCTTATCAGCCTCTGATCTTAATCCCAGGAGTCAATGCCATCATCCATCACTGTTAATGAGAACAAGCTCCCCTAGGCAGGGGCCTTATCTCACTCGGTATCTCAAGAGCCACATGAGGTTATGTCAGTTGGGCAATTAAGTAAAGGTTACACTGGCCTGAAAGGGTTAGCACTGGCTTTTTGGGAACGCTACTGTGCTATCAGAGACTAGAGGGAGCAAAAGCACCAGAGGAAAGCTGTCTTCAAACTGAAAAAGGGTAGGTTTAGATTAGATATTAGGAAAAAATTCTTCCTTGTGAGGGTGGTGAGGTGCTGACTGACACAGGTTTCCCAGAGAATCTGTGGCTGCCCCATCCCTGGAAATGTTCAAGGCCAGGTTGGATGGGGCTTGGGGCAACCTGGGATAGGGGAAGGTAACCCCATCCATGGGAGGGAAGTTGGAAATAGGTGATCTCTAAGGCCCCTTCTAACCTAACCCATTCTGTGATTTTATAAATGCATTTACATGCTACAATTCACACGTCATTTCCGTTTTTGGGAGATTCTGATCCAGCAGATCCCAGTACCAACAACACAGAAACAGCAGGTTTTGGAGACTTACCCACATTTTGCCATCTATGGCCACTAAGAATTTTTCTAGAAATGTTTCCTGAGGTTAAGGTAAAGAGTAAGCACACCAGCAGTAACTCTGATTCTGCATTTCTGTGATTTTGATTTTGTATGTCCTCTGTAGCCCTGCTGCCTGCATCAGTCAGAAAATCACACCCTCTGAGAAAACCAAACTCTCAGAACAACACCAAGGAAAGCCAAACTGCAACAAAATCCCATCATCAAACTGCTGTCTGGGGAACCCCTGCCACAGGGCAAAAATGACTCCTTCTCTTGGCTCTGCCAGAGGCAGGTCACTCCATCAGGGCAAGGGAAGGTGCTGCCTTCATCTCTCTTATCTGATTCCTGTCCCAGCTAGAAAGGAGCTGATCTTGCAGTGCCAGGCTCTGCCAAGAATTCCAGTCAAGGTCTCCTGTTTCAATAGTAGTTCAGAACACTGCTTGCTCTTCGTACAGGTCATGTGCCACCTACAAAAATTATTTGCAGTGGTGTCCTTAAAGGCACAAGTATCTACAATGCCATTAAAATACTCTTTCTTCTGCCTATAACTCAGCTGAAAATTTAACTGCAGCATGGACAATCCTGGGACAGTCAGGTCAAGGCTGTCATTGAATATTGCCTCTGGACACAGTTCGTGATGAAGAGTGATCATCTATTACCCCAGCAGCTTGGCTTGAGGTCTGCACTCACCTTTCCTCCCACATTTGCCCAGTGCAGGGGCTGTGGGAGTCTGCCTTCCCTCACTCCTTTCTTTCACACGTGGTAACTCAGCACCCAGGTCAAATCCAAGGTTTGGAGCTCAGTTCAGGAGAAAATGAATGAAAACCCTCTGTGCTATGCTAGAAATTATGTATCAGAACAGATTAGCAGATGCAGAGGTCTCCTCTGGCCTTTATCAAACACATATTGGGCCCTATTTAAGAGCAGATGTGATGGTGAGGTAGCCTGGCAAGGTGGGAAACCTGCAGATGATTCTTACAGATGCTGAGGAGCAGTCAAAGCACTTCTGGAGCCACACAGCAGCAGGTAATGCCAAGAAAAACACTCCAGGCAATCAGAGATCAGGAAGGACAAAGGACAACGGGATGGAACATTTCTCAGAGAAGATGCCAAAATAAATGTCACTCTAAAGGGTGCAGGATCTCAGGCAAGGCAGGGTGTCAGTGAGTGAGTGACAAGAAGAGGCATAGAGTTATTCTCCAGAGGCACACCCTTGAGAGGTGCCATGTTCACAACCAACAGGTCTCATTCTAAGTGCTTTTGAATCAGTTTAGAGACTGTGAAGTGAGGCAGCACAGGGGGTACCAAAGCTCAGACCCTGCACCAGTCCTGCCCTGCAGGGACTCTGCCCTTCCCTGGACAAGAATACTCTGTGAAGGGAAAGTTCAGGATGTGCTCCAGATATTGTGTGGCCTGGTGGGTAAAACGAGCCCATGCTCCTTTCCACAGCAGAGCAGCTCTCATCCCAGAGAAGCGCTATGAAATCCACAGCTACAGGCGCATAAATCTCTTAAATCACCAGCTGGGCCCGTTCAGCAGGGAAATACAGAGCACATCAATCTCCAAAGGCTCACTTTCAGTAGGAAGGGTAGGCAGGGACTTCTGGTGGCATTTGAAGTGCCTTTAATCAGACACATCACTTGGCTTAGTCTAAAGGGACATGCGGTGCCCCTGTGGTGCCAGCTGGCTCAGCCCCTGGCTCAGGGCAATCCCAGCATCACCCGGACACCAGGCCAGACCCTCAGCACTCATTTGGGTGACAAATGGCCAGGCCAGGAGAGGACACTCAGTGGCCGGTGAGCTGATGTGGGTCTGAAGAGGCTGGGGCTCAGTCCTACAACATTCCACAGCTGTCATTAAGCAAGTTGATACAGATCCCTCAGGATTTAAAGCTCTCCTGGGGCTCCTGCAGTGAGTGGCCACATCAGGCATGTCAGTAGTTCCATCAGGTGTATCTACACTGTTGGTTGGGCTTGGGACCAAGACCAGTCTGCAGGAGGTGAGCTGCAGCACTGTTTTGGCCTCAGGATCATCTTGATGGCTTTGACCTGCCTTGGTATGGGCAAAGCAGAGGCCATCAGGTGTGCCACGCTCAGAGCAGGGCAGAGGATTTGAACAGGAAGCAGCAGGGACAGAAATGTGTCAGTTTGGGAGATCAGAGCATCTCTTCCATCTCAATACGTGGATGTGACTGCAGAGTCAACAAACAACTCAGAGAGGGACATTTCCTTTGTCTTCTTCCATCCGCCATGCGCCGCCCATGACAGAAGCTATGTAATAGCTCCTTAGGTGCAAATTACCAATTATACACTTGATTTTCATTAGCTGATGCTCACCAGAGGCACAAGGGCTCACCAGCACCCCTGTCCCATCTCCACCAGCTTGCCAACACGGCTTCAGGGATGGAACAGCCCCAGACTGTAGAGCAATGGGATGGCAGGCAGGAGAACTTCCAAGGTCAGGGGCATTGGTGAGGGGCTGAGCAAATACCACAGGCAAGTGACTGAACCTGTAGACTTTCAAACTGGACCAGCAGGAGCTTGAGGCAGTGCTGACCATGTTCTCAATGCCAGGATGCAGAATCAGTGCCACCTACAATAATGGTGCTTGGCTTTGAGACCCTCCCTCCCCTCCTTTTTCTGTTCTATACATTTCCCTATTATTTTTCTTTCCTTCCACAGCTTGGGGAGGATGAGTGGATGCAGAGGGAAGATGGGCAGCCTGAAAAGGGAAGCATGGCTCCACTTTCTGCTGCTGACAGGGAATAGAGAGAGGGAAATCCCTCTGCCTCCCAGCTTCACTTCCCAGTACTTCACGTAGCCAATCTATGCAGGGAGGAGAGTCAGATGTGGCAAAACATGAAGCTTTGGCTTTGAATATGTGCAGGCTGGCACTCTCAGAGGACTAGGAACACAGACAGTGATGCTGAAGTAATTGAAGTAGAAAACCTTGGAGCTAAAGTAAGACCTAAAGGGAGGAGGGAGGACAGCTGTGTTCACTCTGGTCCCTGAATTGTCAGCACAGGTACAGCTACACAAATAACTCCTTGTTTCAGTCCCCAGTGACAAAGCTGGGACCAGGAGGGATGAGCTCTGCCATGCTCATCTCCAGCCTCAAGTTGCAGCCTGGGTGCAGATCATCCCCACCCAACCACAGAGTCATGAAAAAGACAGAGTCACAGGTTGAAAAACCCTCAGAAACCATCCAGTCCAACTCTCCAGCACTGCCAAGGCCACCACTGACCCATGTCCCCAAGTACCACATCCACACGGCTTTCAAATCCCTCCAGGGATGGGGATTCCACCCTTGCACTGTGTAGCCTGTGCCAGGGCTTCACAACCGTTTTTGTGAAGAAATTACCCCTAATATCCAATCTAAACATCCCCTGGGGCAACCCCACAATCATCCATCACAAAACACTTCAGGAAATTCTTAGGGAGACAGGGAAAATATCATTATTCACTGTCTTTACATTTACCAGTATGAAAACCATTATTTGATAAATATGGATGGCATCCTGGTTTTGGTATTGGATAAGAAGCAGGCTTCCATACTGAAATCTTACATATTATTTCAGCACAGACCAAGGAAAAAAGGTCAGAGTGTGTGGATCACATAACCATTGATAGTATTGTGTACAAAATTTTTGGCTGATTCAAATAGTTGTAAATCTTTTCAGCTATACGTTATCAACTCTGTATTTTAAACACTAAAATGCCTTGTTCCAAATGGCCCAATAAGAAAATCAGTCCGCAGATAAAACTTGAAGGATTTGTAGTTCTGCACTGATTTACCAGCTACTTTTCTAGGAGACGCTGCAGTAAAACATTAAAGAGGAAGAGGATCATACTAGCTTTAACTGCAGCTATTCTTTGTATTAATCATTTATGCTTCACTGTAAAAAGATGTTTTTAACATGGATTTCACTTTAATCTTCTACTTCAATCCACTGGGTCCCACTGTGCCGAGTGGCAAAATGCTTAAAAAGAGTCACACCACCAAAAACTTTATATCACGAACAGATAAAATCAAACTGCACATATAGGAAGAGGGGGGAGGCACAGAGAAAAGGCATGTATCATAGATGTGACAGGGATACAGGTCTCTTCCTTGCTGCTTCCACCACACATACCCTCAGGTTTCTCAGCTGCTGGTGGCACGAATTATGTTTTACAGCTACTAAGGACAGTTTGCAAAGTAATTAAACCACTGGGTCCTGATGCTCCTGCTCAAGGATGACATGCATGGGGACGGGGCAGAGGTTTAAGTCGCTGTTTGAAATAATAACACCCTTGGCTCAGTAGCCACAGGTCCAATCAACCATAAATAACAGCTGGATACTCTCAGAGCCTCCTCCAAAAAGTCTGGGGAAAACAGAAATCTCTCTTCACAAACACTATAAACAGAAGAAAGAAAGGGATCAGAAAGCAGAAAACACACTTTGCACTATCACATCTCAAGGTCCCTCTTCTAGGAGATTTTCCCCAAGTTCAGAGCAGAGCAGAGGTGGGCAGTCCCTGGAGCAGGGGTGAAGAGCCAAGGGGAGCCCTGTCATTGCTCTGGTTCTGGGCACAGAGAAATTCTCAGCAGCATCTTATCCTGGCTCTGGGAGCCCTCCAGCGGCTGCCTACAGCGGGAATCACGGAACGGTTTGGGATGGGAGGCACCTTGAAGCTCACCCCGTTCCCGCATGGGCAGGGACACCTTCCAAGGTTGCTCCAAGCCCTGTCCAAGCTGACTGTGAATCCCGTGGGCGTTGCTGTCCCTGTGCCCACCCAGGAGAGAGGCCCTACAGCAGTCCCCCGGACGAGGTGAGATTGTTCAGGCACACTCCATTGCTCCCTCCCTCTGGCCTGAAGCAAAGGCAGCAAAGCTCAAACTAAACCGAGACAGGAAATACTCCCCCAAGGTTAAACCTGGCCACAGGATCACCGTAAGGGAGATGATGACGGGGGAAAACACGGTCAGCTCCCCACAGGTCCCAAGCTCTGCAGACGAGCAAACTGCACAGTAAATTTGCCAAAGCTAAACCCAGAAGGAAAGCAGCAAGCATTTGCACGAGGATGCTGGGCAAAAATCTGGAATTCGGCTTATTTCAAAGGGGGGAATCACTCATCACTCCTCGGGGTCATGTGAGTGTGGACAGAGCAGGGTGCCAGGGGACACCAAACCACTCATCCACCAGGGAACCTTGGCACAAGTGATTTCAAAAGATGAGCGGCTTGGGGATTTTTTTCGATACCTAAGGATGACAACAACCAGCGACTACAAGGGGTAAAAATAAAGCACAGTTGGTTTGCAGGCTCCACGTTCAGGAACTGCCTCAAGCTAGGACAGCGAGAGCCTTGCCTTGCTTGTCACACCCTCAGGCAGATTGCAAGGATTTCCCCCAGACTGGTGAGTTGGTAGCTCTGCAAAACCGTGCCCTCCTGCCCCATCACACACATGGTGGGGGTGTTTGCAGCCCCAATCTGCAATTCCCTCCCTTTAGCTGGAAAACGGTAATACTCTGATTCCTTCTGGTGTAATCTTCATATGACTGACCACAGAACTATTAATATCTGAACCCAGAGCTGGTTCAGCTAAACAACTCATTCCCTCCAAGGAGAGGAAAACCACAACTTCTTCCACCCTTGGAAAAACCTTTTGTAACTGCAAGACCAGCAGTTCAGATGTAAAGAGATGGTTCTGGTTTGCTGATGCCCCTCAGGGGAGATCATCACCCAGCATGAGAGAGTTCGGCTTGGTTCTCCTGTGCCTCCTTCGCATCTCCAGGAAGGGTGAGTTCTGAGCTTGCTGTCAATTCCTGTCTGAGCACAGTTTCTCCCCTCGCTCCAGCCCCAGTGTCAGGGTACTGTCTGCTGCAACACTCTCCAAGAATTGCATACTCCATCACATTGTTTAAAAGTATCCTGAAATTTCTAGTGCATGTAACAACACTGGGAAAACTCAGACTTAGAAATTGTCAGAGAGTTCTTCAGTTTGTGAGGGGTTTTTTTTCATTTTTTCTTTTTCTGACTTGTGCATTAAGTTCATCTAACTTTTCCCCAGATTTGTCAGGTGGATGTGGTGTTGTCCTCACTGCCCTGGTTCGTATTCCTTAGGAGTTATTATGCAACAGACACAATATTTTCCAGTTCCACTGAGCACTTAAGCTCTTGTTTAACTCTGAATATGTACTTAAATTCCATTAAACTCCATGAGATTTGCTTAGCTCCAGTGTCAAACAGCATTTGCCAGAGCAAGGGTATTGCCTGGGAAGGTCCCCAGCTCTTGCTGTTGTCTTCATGACCTTCCCACTGACAACCAGCAGATATGCTGACCCGAAAACTCCTTTTGGAGTTACCTTCTGTATGGTGTGCAGGCTGTTTGTCTGTCTCTTTCTTGTGAGAGCTTCAATTCCAGGAACAAATGGAAGCTGGATATCAACAAAAGGAATAATGGAAGACCTACCACACTGCAGCTTTAGAGTTAAGGGTAAATTATACACAGAATGTTGACAACTCCCTCCACTCATAACCAGGCAAACTGTGTTTCCATGGAAATGGACAGAGATGCTAACATTAAGAGCATTTATTTTTAACATTATTTTTCATCTGGAAGGCAAGGGGGGGCTTATGTGCTAAAAAGTGTTCTTTGCTTAAGATTGAAAACAAAAAAAAAAAAGCTAATCAAAGGGGTGGCAGAGAGAAGCAAGTCATACTCAAAAGCACATAATCTCCAGTTCTCCCAAAGTAAAGGTTACAGTGACATGCTGCAAAATAACAAAAACAAGAGCAAATAAGCTAGAAAGCAATAGCAATTACTGTTTTCAGTGCCAGGTCCTTGTGCTCAAAGCCCATGGGCTTCATGAAACTCCTGCAGTGCTACAGCATTATTTATTAGATTGCTTGGGCTGGAAAAGGTACTCATATCGTTCTTGTGTATGACAGGGCAGCACGACTCCAGATCTCAGTAATCAAAACACTGGCTTGGAGCTGACTCGGTGTAAATATCTGAACAACAGAGAACTGGCCTTGGGATGGCCTTTGTCCATTGTGTAGCACACAATAGATTAACACAAGCTGCACTGCCTCAGAGATATTTGTTGAATGTTATGGACCACAGACACAGGAACAAAACACAAATCTTATCTTTGAGTCTGCAGGAGCAATCTGACAGCTGAATGCCCATATGGTGAAGCCAGCAAGACCAGGCATGGGTGGAACTACTTACAGGACACTTTTACACTTTACAGGTATTCTCAGCTACTGAGAGCCCCTGATTTAATGAAGTGAGTTTTATAAGACGGGAACATAGGCACAGGTGTTTCTGAAACCACAGTCTGCTGCTACAGCTGTTGATAGTAGCAGAACAGTGGGTAGATAGACATGTCTATATATTAAACTGAAAGAGGGGAGATTTAGATTAGATATTAGGAAGAAATTCTTTGCTGTGAGGGTGGGGAGGCCCTGGCAAAAGATGCCCAGAGAAGCTGTGGCTGCTTCATCACTGGAAGTGTCCAAGGCCAGGTTGGACAGGGCTTGGAGCAACCTGGGATAGTGGAAGGTGTCCCTGCCGATGGCAGGGGGGTGAAATGAAATTAATTTTAAGGCCGCTTACAGCCAACCCATTCTGCAGTTCCATGATCCCTTTCTGATTGCAGGTGTGCAGTGCAATGGCTGGTCTGTCCATGTCCCATCTGATGTTACTGGAGAGCTTGGGAAGATGGTTATCCTGCCCTGCACTTTCACACACCCCTACAAAACATTTGACAGGGCCCTCACAGCCATTTGGAGGATCAAGGAGCCTTACAATGGCACAATAGTCTTCAAGTGTGTGAGCCAGAGCAGCAGTGAGCTCTGCAAGACTGCCATCAGCCACAAGAACAAGTACAAACTGCTGGGCAACCCCCGGCACAAGGACCTGTCCATCAGGATTGACAACCTGACCTGGAGTGACAGCGAGAGGTATTTCTGCCGGGTGGAGCTGGCCGGAGACATCCATGACAAGTATGAGAGCAGGAATGGGATAAAGCTGCATGTGATTGGTAAGAGGGCATGGGACACAAAGGAGGCACCGCCACCCTGTAGGGAAGAGCCACAAGATGTGGGAAACAACAAATGGTGAGAGGAGTTCACCTGGGATGGTTTTCCAAAGGGTTGGCTTTCTTTCCCTGTGGATAGTTTATAACAGGGAATATTCACTGTCTTCCTCAGTATTCCAACTTGAGAGACAATGAGCACAATGCAGGAAAGGGAATAGGAACAAAACTGGTGAGGAAATGCAAGGCTCTGGCAGTTGGGATGAGAGCCCACCTAAAGCTGTGCATCCCACTCTGTCCCTGCAGCACAGGATCAGGGCACACAGCAAAGAGGCAAGCTGGGGTCAGCCACCCACAGCATAGGGTTAAAGACATCCTCTCCATTAGAACCCGAACTGCACAGCCCAGGGGCTGAGCACACGTTCACAGGTGTTAGCACAACAGGGCCTGGGTTGTAACAGGGCATGGAAAGACAAGATACTCAGTACCCAGGTGCCATAAATCCAAACTGCTCTGGAGCATGAAGCACAAGGTTCAAGCATCCGGGAAAACCAGCTCAGAGCAACAAATGTCTAATGCTAATCCACTTCCCAGGGCAAGCTCACAGATAAAGGGGGAGCTAGGAGACGCAGGGGGCCTCAGAAGCAGACTCAGATCTCACCCAAACAATAAGGTTGGATGATTTTGCTTTTGAGAGGGAATTTCTTTATGCTTGCTGTGCAGCATGGGTGTCCAGATGCAACCAGATGAGCTTGATTGCTTCTTGAGAAGTTCTGCACAGCCGAGGCTCTCCTTCCCTTGGAGCAGTTCCTCAACACCCACACACAGCAGGACCAGGGCAGGATGGCAGAAAGACCCCTCTCTGGATTTTGACACCAGAGCACTAATAACACACAGATACAGTACCCAGGCTGCACCCTGCTTGGAAATAGGCCCTGGCACCGTGATTGGGAGGGGTTAATTAATGCTCAAAAGTTTAAACACCAAAGCACACAGCCCTATGGCACACAGCCTCAGAGTCCTCTTGCATTATATGGACAAAGGGAAACTCATGTTGTAGGTGGTTGCAAAGTCTATTTTTGTTGTCTAGCCTGAAAAAATTGAATTCCTGCTCTTCCTCTGTGAGGGCACTCATTTACTGCCCTTCATTTTTTACAACCTTTGAACACCTCCAGGGATGGAGACTCTACCACCCCCTTGGGCAGCCCTTCCAATGTCTAATCACCCTTTCTATGAAAAAGATTTCTCCTAATGTCCAACCTGAAAGTGACGTGGTCACTCAGGCTGGAATAAAACACCAAAAATAGGTTGCATCAAGAAGCAGAAATTTTCCCTATAAATAACCTGCCAAGCCTGGCAAGTCTCAGGCACTGAGCAAAGGGTTCACACAAACAGGTCCATCCATGTGGGCTCTGCATGCCAGAAATCGAAAGAACAGCTGTGAGATGCTTGTGAAGAACAGTGTGGTTGCCACATCCTGGACCACGAGGAGATGCAGCCAAGTCTAAAAAGGTCACCAGTGGCACCTGTGCCTACATGGTGGGTGGCACTTTTCTGCCTTCTGCCACAGAAGAAGGGTGCAACAGATGAAGCTGACGAAAGTTCAGAAAACTGTGTGAAGTAATACTGGGATAAAACAAAAAAACAGAGTACACATCCTTGCATCCAGGTTTGCTGGGTGAATCATTTTGCCCCTCTATTCAACATAGGCTGGTTGGGGAATTCCAGGGAAAGAAAGTGCCAAGGAAAACAAGGAAGGAGAGGGCTGATCCCAACATCCATAGAGTCATAGAATCGTTTCAGTTGAAGAGACTCTTTAAAGCTCATCTTGTCCACCCCCCCTGCCGTGGGCAGGGACACCTTCCACTATATCAGGTTTCTCCAAGCTCCATCCAACCTGGCCTTGAATGTTTCCAGGCATGGGGCACCCATAGCTTCTCTGGCAACCCTCTTTCCAAAAAATTTCCTCCTTACATCCAAACTAAATCTTTGAGTTTTGAAACGTCAACCCTTGCCCTGTCACAGTAAGTACTACTAAAAAATCTGTCCGCATTCTTCTTGGAGGCCCCTTTAGGCACTGGAAGGGGCTCTGAGGTCTCCCTGGAGCCTTCTCTTGTCCAGGTGAACAACCCCAACTCTCCTAGCCTGGCTCCAGCCCTGGGAGCATCTCCATGGCCCCCTCTGGAGTGCTTCCAGCAGGTCCAGGTCCTTGTGCTGTTGTTCCCTAGGGCTGGGGCAGCTCTGCAGGTGGGGTCTCACCTGAGAGGCAGAATCCCCCCCCTTCCCCTGCTGCCCATGCTGGGGGTGCAGCCTGGGGCACAGGGGGTTCAGGGCCAGGACAGGTCCAGCTCTCACCCACCAGAATCCAACTTTACCCTGACAGAAGAATGATACTGAGTCCACCAAGACCAAACTTCATTCCAGGTGTTTTGCACCTGATGTGCCTTCGCAGCCTGACCCACTTTCCCTCCCCTGTTGCAATTCCCACAGCCGCCCCCAGGATCATTAACATCACAGTCAGCTCCAACAGGGACCACACCTTCCAGGCCCGCTGCACGGCTGAGGGGGAGCCAGCACCCGCCCTGACCTGGACCGGACCCCCCTACAGCAACCTGAGCTCCACCAGCAGCACCAACCATCGCGTCACCAAGGAGCTGCGCTCCCTGACCCATGATGGGAAATACACCTGCACTGCGGTCAACAGCCATGGCCGGGCAGAGGGGGCCGTCTACTTCTACACATTCAGAGCCTCTGACAGCTCCTCCTTCATGATCCTGATCTTTGTGCCACTGGGAATCAAGGTGCTCATCTTGCTGGGGATCCTGAGCTTCACCGTTTTCTCCAGAGAAGGTCAGTGTCCTGAGTTCCCTCCAACTGGCAAACGGATGCAGCAAAATCAGGCAGGAGGGGACTGGGTTTGTTTGGGGGGGGTGAGTGTTAATGATTTTATGATTTTCTACCCTAGGAGAAGAACAGTTCTAGCAGGAAACCTAAGAAGAGCCAAGAGCTCTTGGCTGGCTGGCTGGCCACAGCCTGCTGACAGAGGGTCTCCTTTGGGAAGGGGCCTTTGAAAATTCAGAGGGAGCAGGAGTTTCCCTGTGCCCAAGAAGAAATGTTAATAAGCAAACAGAGGGGCAGTTAGTGAAGAACCCACTGCCTATATAACTAGATTTTTTTTTCCTTGAAGCTTGCTAACTACTGTCTCTTCCCCTGTAGCCTACAGCCAGGATTTACCTTTGCCACATCCCACACAAGTTTAACCTCCTGGGATGGGCATCTGCCATTTACAGACTGCCCCTGCCAGGCCCCCAGAGCCTCACTGCCCAGTATTTCCCCATCCTTTGTGACATCCCACCTTACAGGAGATGAGAATCAGCCCATGGACTGAGGGATGAGAAATCCAGGAAGACAGAAGGCCATTGGCCCCCAGCATCCAGTACTGCTGAGTGGTGGCATGGGCAGGAGGGGACTGAGAGGAATGAGATGTCACATCAGTGTGACTCAGCTGTAGGGACAGTCTGATGTCACACTCATGGAAGCCACCACTGGAACAGCAGAAGCTGTCAGACTAAGCAAAAATGCTTTGCTTCTTATATTCCAGTGCCTAATTGCCAAGCACATGAAGAGGGCCACACACCTGACATCAGGTCTTGTTCCCATTCACTGGAGAGTCACTGGAGTGTCACAGCCACCCTCCAGTGCAGCTTCCCAAAAGCTCCCCAGCCCACTCTGACCTCATTGCTAACCCACATCATCCTTCCCACTTCACAGGTCCCCCCTCTGCTCCACCCAGCCTGGCCAGGTAAGGATGTCTTGCCTTCTACTTGGGTTATCCTGCAGGAGAGTGGGGATGGCCAAGGTGAGAAATGCAGCTGTCCTTGGTCTTGGTAACAATTTTCTGGCCTCAGGGCAGGCTCCTGTGACAAGGAGAGGGCTGGGTTGATGCCCAGGTGAGCCAGTGTGAGGGAACAAGGGTTGGGCACAGCTGGGAGGGGACCCCAGTGGTGTGAGGACAAGGGGCTGGGACAGCAGTCTGGAGAGAGCACAGCACATGTCTCCTGTACCAGCACAGGGCTAACAGAGGTTTAGATGTGCCATAAGCCCAGAGCATGGCTGGAAGGCTGCAGTCAGGCTGGGAGAGCTGGAGGTGCTCACCTGGACAAGAGAAGGCTCCAGGGAGAGCTCAGAGCCCCTGCCAGAGCCTAAAGGGGCTCCAGGAGAGCTGCAGAGGGACTGGGGACAAGGCATGGAGGGACAGGACACAGGAAATGGCTTCTCAATGCCAGAGGGCAGGGTTAGGTGGGATACTGGGGAGGAATTTCTGGCTATGAGGGTGGTGAGGCCCTGGCACAGGGTGCCCAGAGAAGCTGTGGCTGCCCTGGCAGTGTCCAAGGCCAGGTTGGACAGGGCTTGGAGCAACTTGGGATAGCAGAAGGTGTCCCTGCCCATGGCAGGGGGTGGCACTGTATAAGTTTTAAGGTCCCTCCCAACCCAAACCATTCCATGGCTCTGTGATGCCAAAGTAAACAAACAATGGAGCAGCCACCCAAGGGAAAGATCAGGGAATGAGGTCTGTGCTGACACCGTGCAACAGAAACCTTCCCCTCCCCTCAGTACCCCAGTTTGTAATGAAGCAGAAAAAGTTGCCATACCAAAGGTGATGAGCTCAGGCAAGCATGGAGGGAAGGTATGGAGAGAGCAAACAGCCCAGCTCAGATTCTTGGGCTGGCATCCACAGCACAAATCCCTGGCATTTCCCATTACCCAGCACAACTCTGATCTTGGACAATCCTGACAGCTGGGGTGGCCAAACTACTGGGATGGAAAAAAAAACAAACCCAAAACAAAACAAAACAAAAAAATAATCCCACTGAAAACAATTCTTGGTCTAATGGTAAAGATGTATCGAAGGTCAAGGATAATTACATCTACATGGGGTGGCTCCCTTTCAATCTGAGTCATTTTTTTGTGATACCTCCTTCCTGAGTTACCCCTACACAATCTCCTTTTCTCACCTTATCCAAGAACAACGGCCATTCCAGCAGGATAGTCACGTGTACACGGCACAGCCAATGAAACAACAAGGAATTGAATTCTACAGTCAAATTTGTAATAATTATTGGAAAAAAGCATAAAAAAGCATAATTTTGCTGATTTATCAGGGTCTAAACCACACTGCACCCATGGTTATATTTGCACAGATACCTATATAGATAAGAAGGCTTAAAGCCAACACTTACACGAGAAGATCATTCTCAGGAGAAGTTTGTCACAACCACACAAGGCTCTGAGCAGGACAGCAGCACAACTGATGCTAAGGGTGCAGGAGATTGCTCTGCATGCTTTAAGATGTAAAAGCTTTAAGGTGTAAAACAGTAGTTACAACTCAGACCTGTAAAAACCACTGTAGAAGAGGATCCATCTCAGAGTGTCGCTGACACTTGCTCTGACATTCACTGGAGCAAAGCCCAGAGCAGCCAGAAACGTGTCCTCACCTTTCCCACATCTTCTCCTGCCAGGCCACAGCTGCCAGAGTGCACCTACGAGAACTTTGACCGCAGACACGGTGGCAGCCAGACCCTGCCCACGGGTGGGGCAGCGCCGAGGCACAGCTGAGGGGCCAGGCAGGACCATCCCCACCCGCACCCCACATGGGTGTCCTTCCCCACGGAACACAGATCTGGTGTTGGCTGAGGTCAGACCAGCCTTGGGGAGGTTGGAACTGGATGATCTCTAAGGTCCTTTCCACAATGCTATGAGTTCCAGCCCTGCTACTCCTCACAAGTGAGAGCAGCCTTTAAGGGGAAAGAAGAAAGAAAAGAGGGATGGAGCTGGAACAGCAGAACCCGATCTCTGCATAGGATGTCAGTTTTAACCTATCTGTTGTGTTTTCAGCCCATATCAGATATTTAGCAAGCAGGTAACAGTACAAATTTGTCTCACAGCTTTTTGCTTTTGGTATTTTTCAAATATCGCTCTGAAAAGCCATTTTCACCATTCCACTTGTCCAACCACATGCATATGAGCTACTGCCATGTTTAAAATACTAGTTGCGGCAGAACACTACTGGAATTTCTGACGGGATTTTTTGGTTTTTGGGGTTTTT